>PQWD01000281.1:0-25383 GCA_019425675.1 Leucinodes orbonalis | reverse complement strand
TGTTAGACCATTGGCTCTGTAGGACCTTTAATAGCGAAGGCCAACGCACTGGAATAAAGCGTCAACTTTGCCACTTTTATGGGGAAGAAGGACAGTGTAAAAGGACTGAACTAAAAATTGGAGTTTTTCAAAGGGGCGGTAGTATATTTTTCCTGAGTACATTTTTTGATCCAAATAAAATAAATAGCCTTTGTAAATGTATTTTGATTAAACAAATGTAGATTTTCAATCTACAATAATAATCATTAATATTTTATTTAAATAATCTTTACATGTGCTTTTAAATCGTCCATTAATATTATATTTTTATGACCTTACCATCGGTAGTAATTAGGCACCTAAGGCCGCATTCTGAAACGAGACTCAATGTTGATCATTACTTAAATTTAGTAAGAAAGGAATGGCGCTATTTATCGTATAGAGCGATATTGCTTTCTCACTCTACTTCAGTAAGATCAACGCTTGTCTCGTTCAAGAATACGGCCTATGAGTATCTAGTCCCTTCCAATATTGTAACCAGTTAGGTTAACGCCAAATTAATCATTAATGTAAAAAAGTATAGATTCGTGATATGCTCACAAAACAATAAAAAGTGTTCCGAATGCAGCGAGCACACATACACATATTTCTAATGAGCGTACATTTACCTAAACAAAAGCCTACAAACTGTATTTCTTTGGCGGTGCGTTTTGAGGCATGATGGCGTATCTACCATTATACAGAATTCATTGTTTAAGAACTCATTCGTATTGTTATATTCATGTTACATGTGTTAAACTCGTTTTTTGTCCAAGATGTAAATAACAGGAGTTGACGTGCAGTTGCGAGGGCGAGACATATTCTGTGCCAATGTGGTGCGCTGCGCTACCGCATCAGGAATGCCGACTCTGTCCGGCTGCGAGTGCCTATATCAGGTATTTGAACAGCACCCGTTTTTTGCCCTCTTAAAAATCCTCTAAACGATGTTTTAGACAACCCTTTGACCATCTATGACGCATTAGGCCCAGACACAAAGGATTTTTTATTGTCTGGATGCTTGGCGTTCAATGGGTTAAGAGATCCAAACTACGTGCAAATACCTACATTAGTCTTTGTTGTTGTCACCATTACTGCTTCGTGCGTCCAAGAGGTAATCTATTTCCTTTCAATTGCATTAATATCCACTGACATTCACACAGCGCCATCTAACCCCATATTAAGCGATGAGCTTCTAGTTAAGGTACTAAACAACTGTACGTACTTTATAAATTGACCTTCCATCTTCCTTAAGAAACCCTCAACTGGTAAACATACTTAATATATAAATTGACCTTCCAACATCCTCAGAAACCCTCCTTCAAATGGACCGGCAGCAGTGCAGAAGTTTGTTCAGTACCTATCGCGGAACACCACGGAGGTGTTGCCGACGGCGCAGCGGCTAGCAGACGAGGTGCTGCAGGCCAGGTCGGCCATCAACAGGATATGTGGCGCCCAGACCCCACGGCTGGACCGCCGCCTGACGCGCACCACGCCTGGCACTTGGATGAGCAGCAGGTAAGGACTGCCTATGTGATCTAGAGTCACAGGGTCAAGGAAAATGCTTGATTCGGTGGTCTTGTCAAGTAACTTTTGAAGTCACTTTTGTAGACTTTTCACAATTTATTTAGCAAATAACCGAATAAAGATGCCTCCGCTTGGGATGTCACGTTTTGCCACCGGGGTAGTAACTTTTACCATTATTTTAGCAGACGCTTTACCATTATTTTAGCATATAACCGAATAAAGATGACTCCGCTTGGGATGCCACGTTATGGCACCGTTTTCGTTATGGTAGGTCTTAAAACCAATTAGAGGCTGAAAAGCCGTTTTAGAGTTGCGAGACAACAATCATCTGATTGTTTAATTCTGAATGTATGTACTATGCGAAAGATGAAGGCTGGCGTCGACTGTATATGCAGGGAAATAAAATAATTTTTGAAGTAAAACATTTTGACCTTAAAACAATATCAAAGGAATCCTCATCATCATCAGCTCATTAAACGTCCCCACCGAGGGGCACGAGCCTACCCGTAAAGGGTGATTAGGCCTTAGTCGTCCACGCGGCCCAGTGCGGATTGACGATTCACACACAACCTTCGAATCTCTTCGCAGGCGTGCATGAAGGTTTCCTCACGATGTTTTCCTTCACCGTAAGAGCGTCGGATAACGTACATATATTTTCGAAAATTCGAAAATACATTGGTACATGTCGGGATTTGAACCTCAGTCCTCCCGGTAGGAAGACGACAGTCCGCACCATTGAGCCACCGACGCTCCCAAAGGAATCCTATTAAAGTAAAATTACCAGACCTTCGAGCTGTATTTGAGAATGATAAAAGGAACTATTTTCCCCTTTGTGGCATAGTAAATACCACAGATTTCCCAATACAGGAGATGGGGCAAGCTGCGTTTTTAAGTGCGACAAATGTAAGCTCAACGAGCATACACTGGCTGCCAGTTTACGCTCTGTGAGACGAGTCAAGACGCACGAATATTAGAAGAAATTACCGTTTATTTCCAAAATGTCATCCTGTGCAATTGTAACATGCCATCATCGCAATGAATCAGTAAATTTTCCAAGAAATATAATTACTTTTCACAGGTAAGAACCGAAAAGAAATTGCGACACTGGGACTGCCTATAAACTTGGCGGCTTGTCCAGTCTAATGTATATTCTGATGTCTGTGGTAAATACACTAGGAATACCCAAACAATTTCTTAATTGCACCCCGGTTATTTACCCTCCACCATCGGCTATGGCCTTCTTTGGTTTATTTTCCTTTACTACATAAGTATGTTTTATTTGCAGGTCTGCGAACAAGTGCGAGCGTACTTATTACAGGGGACTTATTACAATGCAAATAAACAGCTTAATTCTTTATTTTCTAAGGTATGTATCTAAATCTATCTAGGTGTATGGTACAGTAACTATTATGACCAACTTTACAACAAACTCTTGATGTATAATCTCATGGGAAGAATACATGTTATGCTATTATATTTCCGAGCTGAATCCAAAAATATTCACTTAGTGATACGATATTATTATTAATTATTGAGGATTGTTTTTGAAATTTTATTTAATACTGACTGAAATATATAAGAAACTTACAGCTTTGAAAAATAAACAGGCCTATGTCGGGATATGACGAATTGTGGCATTTTTTTGTAATAATCATAATGCGTTTTAATATTTTAAAATTCCTTGTATTTATTTATGTTTTGTATAAAACATGTCATCATCATTATCATTCTAGCCTCATATATCCACTGCTCAACGAAGCTTCCCCCTCCCCCCTTATGATTTCCACTTGCGAACCGATCCCTAGCTTTATATTATGGTGGAATTGAAATTACTATTCGTCATCATCAGCTTATTAGAACGTCCCCACCGAGCGTCAAAAACACGAGTAAACCCGTATAGGGTGTGTATAAAGCCTTAGTCGTCCACACGAGCCCAGTGCGAATTGGCCGACTTCACGCAAGCACGTCCGGTGGCCTGATCGACCGACGATTTGAAGAAGGTGGCTGGTGGAGGATGTATGCAGGCTGCTGAGAACCGGGATAGATGGTGCTCATTGGGGGAGGCCTATATTCGGAAGTGTATTGGCGCAAAACCTTTGAATCCCTTTGTAGACGTGCGTAGGTTTCCTCACAATGTTTTCCTTCACTGTACGAGCGTCGGATAAACGTACATATAATTTTGAAAATTTGAAAATACATTGGTACGCGGTGGGATTTGAACATGCACCCTCCTAATCGGAAGTCAACAGTCCACACCAATGAGCCACCGACGCTCTTACGCAAAAATCTCTCTATTCAACCTATCGCAGTCCACTGCTGCAGGTCTCCTCCATTTTGTAAAAAAATCTAAAAATAACTAATATATTACCATTTCAGGTACGCGAAATGCTCAGAGCGCAGGATTCGAACGGTCCAAGAATGCTTATGCTGATGACTGAACAATTCCTCTCCGACCCTAGACTGCTTTTATGGAGGAACCAGAACACACCAATGACGGAGAAGTGTCGGCAGCTGTGGGAACAGCTTGGTGCGCTGTGGGTCAGCATAGTTCTCGATCCTGGTAGTAACAAACACCACAGGTCCCAGTGGCGACATCTGCTGGAGAAGTGGTCCGCTGTAGAAGTGTGTCCCACTGAAGATCCAGATTATAGGTCGTTCCCATTGGTGAGTAGCTGGGGAAATTGTATAATTTTATACATAATTTATATATAATAAAATTTTATATATAATGTTTACTACAAACATTTAAGTGGTTTAGTATAGGTATAATCAGGTATGATTTAAGTTAGACACTTAAATGAGTTCCCATTGTTAAATTAAGTTAGTTTGAGGCTAAATTGCGCTTATATATTCTGATGAACTTTTATAACTTTTTATTATAATCATCCTATCAGTAACATGATGTTCACTGCTGAACATAGTCCTCCTCTAAAGGCTTCAGATCCTCCAATAACTTCTGTAGAAGCTGTCTACATCCAGCGACCACCTGTAACCTTTCTCAGATCATCTGCCCATCATTTGGCTGGCAATCCTACACTGTGTTTGCCAGTACATAGTCTTCATGAGAACCTTTCGGCCCTATGTGCCCTGCTAATTGCCACTTCAACATGTTTCCTAATTTTATTAACATTTAATATTATAATTACTTTTTAGTACGCAAGAGAAAGAGAAAGAAACGAGCGAGATCGCGACAGAGATCACCGAGACAGAGACAGAGAACGCCATCGGGACCGTGACGAGAGAGACAGAGAGAGGCTTCGCGAACGGGAGGAGAGAGACAGGTATATTCCAGACAGACTAATAATCCATAGACTATAAAGGGTACGCGTGATGGATGATAGGCCACTCGATTTAACCTATTGAACGCCGGGAATCCAGACACAATAGAAAATTATTGTGTCTGGCGCCTTGAGACGTCATTAGCAGTCAAAGGGTTAATACTTTAAAAAAAATTGCTTAGGATGAAACGGAAAGTCGAAAGTGGAACTTGAAATCTGAATTTGTGAAAATCAATTTATTTAGTTGTAGACGGAAATTGGGCGCTTAATTCCTACATCGAAGATTGGAGAGGGGGGCTTTGATTTTCACTGAAGCCTAAGCAATTTTCAAAGAGTATTAAACCTTATGGCCTTCACACTACACTTTAATACAATATTAACTTTGAAATCTCTTTATAGTTTGAATACACATTATAATACTTGATAGCAACACTAAAGAATATTGAATAGAATTAGTGTTTCATTATGTTACTTTAAACACAACTATTTGAAATGCTCTAACTGCCTTTGTTATATGTTTTGGATTAGAATAAAACTGTAATTTATTTGTCAATTGTAATGTTACTTTTATTGTGATTTTATATCTGTAAGGAATTTCATACTTGATTTGATTGAAGTTATTTACAAATGATTATTATTCTTAGTGCTATGTTATAATCTGCCACTTTATAAGATGTTTATTATAAAAACAATAACTCATATTTGTAGTGCCGCAGTTATTTTTAGTTGATCCGCAACCCTGAAAATTTTCAATATAAAGCTTAATTCAAAGGTTCTGATCTTATAACTAATTGGTATATTAAACGACATTGTTTATTTTCAGAGAAAGACATAGAGAAAGGCAAAGGAGAGAAATGCATTCCCACTCGGAGAGTTCCGACGAGGAATCTAGACCTAATAAGTTAGTATATCCTTGAATACATAAAAATCATATGACAGAACCTTATTCACCTACTGTAGGCGCAGTGACAAAAATCTCATCATGGTAATATTAGTGCAGTTTCATAAAATCATCAGGGTTCATTTAGTTTAAGTCCAGTTTAAACCCTCAAATTACCCTATACGGATATATTCAAAAGACACAATCGATTTTCCGTGATGGTATTCTGGCCCAAGTTAACACGTTCATAACAATACATACACGTATTTTAAATGCGTTTTCTGTCTAAATATGTTAAGTACTGCTACATCATGCATCATTATCAATCGATGATCGTTCCGGCCTTATATTGATAAGTTATCCTCTCTGCAGTTATGAACGTGAATATAGAAGAGCTAGTAAGAGATTGAGACTACACAATTCGAGAGCTGCCCCCCAGCTCACTCCAAGGACAGTCTTCCATAAGTAAGTGTTATTTAGTTTCGTATATTAGTAAATAATATCGCGGGTCTTAAGCCAAAGGGGCGTATAAGAAAATACGTATATTTTTTATTTGAATTATAGTTTCTGAATGTATCGATACACAATCTCAATTTATTTACACGTAAATATAAAAACCATACACTTATACACCCCTTTGGCTTGAGGCCCGCGATATGATAAAAAATAAAAATAACGGTAGGTACTAAGAAAGGGTCATAATAGAAGCCGTTTTAGTCAGCTTCGTTGAGCTTCATATAAAAAATTTGCTGCGTACCTACCCATGACACTGCGTAGCGTTGGGTATTATTATTAGTTAGGTTTCCGAATAAAACAACATTTTATTCGGTAAACCTAACTCTTTTATAGAAGGTGGTAGTGCAACTCTACTTTGGGTAAGTATTTCGGATTATGAAATGAAAATCAAAAGTAACTCACTCATCTCTACAATCAATATTCTACTTTATTTTTAAAATTCCTTAAGAACCAAAATTCGGTAACAAAAACCTCGTACTAGCAGCGTTATAATATAACCCAAAATGGCCTACCCAATAAATCGAAAAAAACCTCACTTATCTCTACAATCAATATACGACTTCATTTTCCCAATTCCTTAAGAACCAAAATGCGTTAACAAAATGCTCATACTAGGAAAAGAACCTAAACCTACTACCTACCTAGCATCTTGCAAAAAGCTTGCAAACTAACACATTATTTTTTCGTTCAGAGCGCTGGACGCCGTCGACATATCCTGGGAGAACGAGCACCTGAAGAACATCCTGAGCAGCGACGAGTACTGTGAATATGAGAAACCGGACAAGGCTGGTGGCTCTGGTACTACCACACCTCAGCCTTATCCCAAATTCAATGACCTGGGACAACCTTTGTGGCACGGTATGTACTGTTTTATAGGGAAACATACGTCTTGTTAACGACTGGTAATATTAAATAAAAAAATATCCACTGACATTCACACAGCGCCATCTAGTCCCAAATTAAGCGTGAAGCTTATTACGGGTACTAAACAACTGATAAACATACTTATATATTTTTTTTGTAAATACATACATATTTTACATAGAAAACACCCAGACCAATACAAACAGACATATTCATGGACAAAAATGTTTTTTTTAAGTAAAAAATAACCCTTTTAATGGATTTATATGATAAATCATCGCTTAAAAAACATAAACAACACAAAATAACAATAACACCACAAAAGTTACCATTACTACTAGCATATCACGTCATAGCTGACTTTTCCGATTTGTTGTAGAACACTTGCCGGTGGTGGGCGCCCGAATCGAAGCCTTGAGGGCGCATGGGCGGGCGCCGGCCGCCTTAAGACTAGCTGTCAGTGCTGCAAGAGCGATGAGGCATCGACAGGTAATTCAAATCAAAATCAATATTATGTATTTCATTTAAGGTGATCACTTGCTAAGTTTGTCTCTATTTTTGTGCTTGTACTAGTGTTTATCTTGTTGGTCCTCCTAATAAAAAAACAGAAATGCCTGTACTAGGTAATTAAAACTGTTTGTCGAGGGCAAAGGTTTGGCTGAATAAGACTTAATAATCACTTTAATGTGTAAAATAATAGTAATTTGAATCGAAAAATTAACTAGCATTAAGAGAGCGGTATTGAGTGGACCAACAACTCATAGACAGTTATTATTCTCCGTCAATGCCGCACTGCGCCCGTCACCTGAGACAACAGATGTTAAATCTTTTATACCATATAATTTTACTAGCCACAGTGCCCTCATCCCGAAACACAGAAGTTTTGCACTTCTTTTACGGGACGATATTTATTTTTTTATTACATATATATTAACTCTGTAGATAGGCTTTTCCAATTTATCATTAGAACTGTATTTTTGAACACAAAAATGCTAAAACCGCTCGATAGTCTTCACACATAATCATATTGTAACTTTTCTTTGCATACTCATATGTTGAATTCAAATGTTTTTTAATATATATTTTTATCTTCTGTTTAGATGCCTCTAACAACAACAATGTTGTGTGTGCATGTAAAAGGCTTGCATATATGAACCTTATTTGAAAATGTAAATACAAATGTTTATTATATTTAGCTGTAAGCACACCTTTATAAATAAAATAACAAATAAGTATTGATTTATATAAATATCCTATTAGTTTAATCAATAAAAATATTGTTAACATTTCCAAATATTCTGAAAAGAGTAACTACTGAGTGTCTTGTTGGATTCTTCTCAGTAGACAACAACAAATAAATTGAATACATATAATTTTGATTAACTTGTATTCCCAGGAGGTAGCCCAACACCGATGGCAAGAAGTGGGCGCGGGCGAGGCGTCCTCCAGCGGGGGCTCGTGCGCGGGCGCCGACGCGTGCTCGGGCGCATGCGCAGACCGCGTGAAGCTGTCGCTCGTGTGCGCGCACATGGACGCCGGCGCCTGCCTGCCCGCCGCCGCCACGTGCGCGCTCTCTCACTCGCAACGGTGCATCGGAAGGGGTGAGTGAGCGAGACGGCTGTGTATCACGCGATACCTACTTTAAGTTAAACATCAAAGGGTAACGTATGTAAAACGACCACCACCTGGTATTTCGACGACCCGTGTGGTGTAATGGTCAAGACGTCGGCTACTACACCAAGGATTCCGGGTTCGATCCCCGGGCAGTACAAATATTTGTGTGCATGAATATGTCTGTTTGTAGTAGTTTGGGTTTTCTATGTATAATATGAATGTGTTTACAAATAAAATGTATATAAGTATGTTTATCCGTTGTTAAGTAGCCATAGTACAGGCTTCACGCTTAACTTGGGGCTAGATGGCATGATGTGAATTTCATTGGATATTTATATATTTATTTACCTAATTTTACTGTATTATTTAATATATAATGTGCCACAGTGGTATTACCAACATTTATTACATTGCTTCAAAAAAAGCGTATTCCATTTAAGAGCCGACAACGCATTTCAATACCCTCTAGTATCAGTCATTTAACATTAGATGAGCCATTTGCTCGTTTGTCCCCTATAGCATAAAAAACCTTAAGTTCTAACACGATCTTCTTTCCCCAACAGATAGTAGATGCTGGACCGGTTGGACTCTTGAAGCCATCTGGTGCGTGTACGAGTGTCTAGCAGACGCGTGCCTGGCGCCAGACGATCAGAGAGCCTCGCCGCGTCTTCACACGGCTTATCTGGACGAGGAACCGAACACTGGACTGCCACCGAGGTGAGGCATCGAAACGATTGCAGTTCTGATCAATATTTAACTGCATTCGTGGTCCACTGAGCGTTTGGTTCCACATAGTGAAAGCGTAGCGTAGGACGCCCTACGGCCCGATGGACCGACGACTTGCGAAAGGTCGCTGGTGGAGGCTGGATGAGGAAAACGGAAGACCGGGATATCTAGCGCAAAATGGGGGAGACCTATGTCCAGCAGTGGACTGCGATAGGTTGAAGAGAGAGACACATAGTGAAAGTGACTTACTGCTGTTTTTCCAGTGGTTAGAATATTCCAGGTTGAATCACCAGGGGGTAACCACAATCTCTTAAAACAGTATTGTTATAATGATACGTCAGCATTTTTGTACCAGAAAAGACGAAGTAATATTATTGTAACACTGTTTTAAGAGATGGCAGTAGCCCCCCTGGGCGCGTTAATCTGTCGGTTAACCCATTGAACGCCGAGATTCCAGATACAATAGGAAATCTTTTTGTCTGACGCCTTAAGCGTCATTGGCGGTCAAAGGGTTAATACTCATACCTAAGAATAGTAGTCGTTACATCCCACCAATACGCATTGAGCCCCCGTGGATTACAGTCTCAGAGGTATGCTACGAGGTAACGCCTGTGCTCTGCATTGGGTCGTTATAGGCTGATGATAATACAGACTGACAGAGTGAAAAATCCTCAGGTACCAACACGTACCGGTGGCTGGCAGTAAAAACCCTGAAGAGACTTACTTGGCGCTGGCTTTGGAGGCTGCTTTACTGGGTCTGGGCATGCAGAGGATGCTGCCTAGCGGCCTCTACGCTCAGGAGAGGTACTGCAAGCAGGTAAGTTATTATGGAGCAATCGTATTAAAAAATTTCAAAAAATATGTATTACGTTGGGTTGATACTAAAGGGACAAAGCAACACCAGAAGTATTGTGTTTACTGCTTGTAAAATAAATTAAATTATGATGGAATAGAATACGGAAATGGAATAAATAACAATTTATTTAAAATATTGCCGGCTAATTAAATCCACCCCGACCAAGCGAACCTTCATCGAAACGATAACTTTCATTTTTTTTATGAAAAGCATTATAATCCGTGATCACGAGCTTTTTTCTGCCTCCTGGACTATTTTTTAATAAATTATTGTGAAGTTACGTCAAGGTAAATGACAAAACTCTGTAACTAATGATATAAAAAGTTTTAAAAAGTGATTACTGACTTGCTGGCTCTTCTCGAAGATCCTACTCATTCCGAACCGGTGGTGGAGTCATAAAAATATAATAATAAAAACAATTGACGATTCAAAAGTATCTTTAACAGATTTATTTGAACAATTTTTTTTGTTTGTTTGTTCTGATGAAAGGCTACTTTAAGAGACTGATTACTACAGAATTTCTTACTTAAGTCTTCCCATTAGAACCAACTCTTCGATAAGTTTACGCATGTATGACATCAATGCGTTTGTCTACACGCGATCTTTATTCGAGAACCTTGTTTCATCGAGCATACCTTTGCAGGAGGAGCGTCTAATCGCACAGCTCCAACGTGTAGAAGGCGAAGCAGCAGCTGGTGTGTGTGCCAGAACAGCGGGAGCACTACTCGCGGGGGGTCCGGCCTCGTGTCTGGGCGCACACGTACACCCTCGATCCGCGCCAGCACATACCTTCGCGCGGTACCTCTTCCTCACTCTGCTGCCTGCTGAACCTGACCTGGCTTATCGCGTAGGACTGCGGGCTATGCGGTAAGTTGGAATATTATATAACTGAAAATCCGCTATCTTGCTATCTTGACGATCCATTTGGTGTTGCGGTCGTCGACTGCAACACCAAGGTTCCAACCCGGAACGGGGTCGATCCCCGGCCAGTACAAACGTTGGTGTGCACGAACATGTCTGTTTGTAATGGTCTAGGTGTTTTCTATGTATAATATGTATGTATATACAAAAAATGTATATATGTATGTTAACCGTTTTTACCCACATACAGGCTTCACGCTTAACTTGGGGCTTAGATACATGACCTGTGCTTCAAAAACGAACCGCCAAAAACAGTTGTTTAGGTAAATGTACGCTCATTCGAAATATGTGTATGTCTGCTGTCGCTGCATTTGGAACACTTTCTATTGTTTTGTGAGCATATCACGAATCGGTACTTTTTACATTATAGCGTGATTGTTACATCGAGTTAATTATTCATCTTAGTTTTAAAAAGTGTTAATCAAACGAATATAATACTAACAAAGACGTTTCCAGGCTACCAATGGTGGAGGAGGCGTACGCTCTGGACGCGGGCAGCGCGCCCGGGGGCGCCGGCGCTTGGCACACGCTACAACACGCCGAGCAACAACAGGCGGCTTTGGCCAGCGCATTATTAGGTATGTACCATCTTAGGATTGTTGACGACATCATAGTATTTTATACTAGGCTACCTAACGACTAGGTTTCTCATTTCTCGACCTTTTTTATTTCTCGGAGCACGAGAATTCTCGACCACTATTTCCCGGAATTCTCGGGTTGTCGAGAAATATTGAAAAGCTCAAAACATATTTGATTTAACAATAAAACTATACTTTTTATGCAATATTCAACATTTATCAATGACCAACGTTTATTTTTAGTTTCATGTGAGTTTAATTTAACTATAGAAAACTTTAATTAAGCGAAAAAACTCTAGCGAGATCTTCTTATCATTATTTCTAGTTTCTACAAACAAATATACTAAATAGTTTTTCTTTGAAAAAAAAAAAAAAAAAAAATCTTCTAAAAACAATGTCATCATGTCACCACAATGAAACTTAGTACCTTACATACTAAATAATTTATTTTAGTCTCAGTCTGTACTACAAACTTTTCAATTACGTAGCATAAAACGACAAGTTTAATTCCTTATAAAAAATAACAATCAGACTAGCTTAATAATTACGAGTAACAGTAAGGTACATGTTCCTTAGTTTAGTCTTTGTATCAACTTTTCAATATTTGTTATAAGTAAATGGAGTCTTTTCTTTACGTAAGTAACATAAAAATCTAATAAATCATTAAAAATCTTAAGACCAATTACAATCACAATTTAAAGCGGAAACTGCTTCAAAAGCTAACCCACAATGTCACGTTATCATTAAGAAAATAAGCCTTTAAAAATACAAGGCATTTATAGCATCATCTGACAATCGGTTTCGTATTTTTGTCACAAAGTTTCCAGACAAGGAGAAAACACGTTCGTTTTCTATTATGTACTCTAGTATAACGTATTAGAAACGTTTTTCAGAAACGTAATTAGCTGGGTCTTCCTGAGAGGAACTCAAATCTTAATAATTACAACGACCGTGTGAAATATCAAATTTCGGTGCCCTCCTCTAATAGGACAAATTATTTCATTTAATTTCGCACGACGCGTGGCAGAGCCGCAACGAGAACGCAAGCGCGTTATCAAGTTTTAATTTTTTGACTGAATTTCTCGATTCTCGATTTCTCGACCACTTTTTTCTCGTCTCGAGTAAGGCAAATTTCCCGGAATTCTCGGTTCGAGAATTCTCGAAGAGAAACCCTACTAACGACTAAACGATTTTCGTCTCCCTCTGTACACCTAGGCCCTTGTGTAATTTTACAAATCTCTTCTTTGGCTAATTGTAAAACTTTCCACCTATTATTTAAAGATTTTGTCCGTGTCTTTAAAATTATACTAATATATATTATTTTAGTCAAAGTCCATAGTATTATTAGCAACATTTTAATCTTAAATCTAAAAAAATGTATGTTTGCACTGAATAATGGCAGGACGCTCACCTGATGTTTATGATACGCGTGACCATGACAGAGCGGCATTGAGAGGCAACAACTGATACTGTTTTTATTCTCCATCAATGCCGCACTACGCCAGTCACCCGAGACTACAGATGTTAGTCTCTTAGAGGCGGTATTTTTTTTTTAAGTTATATAGGACTTCAGAATAAGCAGGTAATTTTACTAGCTACAGTGGTGGTACCTAGACAACTCATTACCGAGTCTACCACCTATTAAAAATAATTGCCTTGAAGCCAGTAAGGGCCGCATTTATGCGCCCTTACTGGCATACCTACGTATGTCCTATTGTTATCAGGCGCCGCCCGAGGTACCCCAGCAAGGCTACGCGCCGCCCTAGGAGCAGCCCAAAGGCACGTGCGGTCCGCCGCCCAGCTGTTCCGATTGGCCCAGGACGCGCTGAGACATGCCGCGCCCCCTGACGCGCCTCATCACCATCGCGACTTATTAGCTGCAGCATTTGAGCTGGGTCTACAGGTATTTTATTGTTCACTATGTTACCCGCGGTGGGAAATATTTTGCCCAATAAATGAAGCCTATGTGTATATTATCCAATTTAAACCTGCGAATGTGGCTAGTTATTTGCATCAGAGTTAATTGGACTGTTTAGTAAGACTTTATAATAGTATTAAAATCCTGTCATAAAACAGAACGAATGATTGAGACACGCTTCCGATCACATAAGTTCATTTTAATATTGGCGGAATAAGAACTAGCGTGGATTCTTTTGCTCATTATAAATAACGTATCGATCAACCATACAGGTTTTGCGGATGACATTATCATCAGTAAACTGGAGGCGGAGAGAGATGGTTCGCTGGCTCGTCACCTGCGCCACGGAGCTTGGGCTAGACGCGTTGCTCTCTATCATGCAGAACTGGTGAGATATTTTACATCATTTTTTTATTTATCAACATATCTGTAGATCCTAGTAAAATATCCGGTATTAAGGCATTGATATTCTGTATATATAAAGGTAGATACGCCATCCGTGCCTCAAAAACGAACCGCCGAAGAGAGTACAGTTTGTACTCTTTTGTTTAGGTAAATGTGTTCCAAATTCGAAATATGTGTATGTGTGCTGTCGCTGCATTCGAAACACTTTTTTCGATTTTTTGTGAGCATATCACGAATCCATACTTTTTACATCATTGTTTTCGAATGGTGACTGTTAAAGATAATAAGTAATTAAAAAAAATTATGGTGTATATTCACAGAGCGGGTTCTAGCACTTTCTGATTCATCATAAACGTTTATACGTAATATAATTAATATTTAAATATGTTTGTGATTATTTTTTTCAATATAAATCAGGTATGTATTCCACACACAATGTATATTGTTTATGAATAAATTGAATTGAATACGTACTGTTATCTCCAAACCATCTTCACCATCACAAGCGTGGAAATTATGATAAAGCCATACAATCAGGAGCCCTGATTCCCGGTACAAAAAGTAAACACTGACTGCCATGCCAGACGAATTCCTTTTCTTTGTCGCCCAAGAGTTTGCCCCTATGGCTTGACATGTTAAGTGATTAAATGGCCTAAATAAACACTAATATTGTGTCAGGTACGAGCTGTTCACGCCTACTGAAGCGACGGGCCCGGTCGCAGCTGCGGCCATGTCCCACGCCACTGCCCTAAGGCTTGGACTCACCTTCGAGCAGCAGGAGAAGTTAAGCGCCTGTGCAAGAACGCTGGCTTTACAGTGTGCTGCCAAGGTAACAAAGTGACTGTAGTATTGTCTTACTCTTTCGCGACTCGACTGATTGAATACAACACATTTTTTGGATTGAAATGCATTAATTTTAAAATTTTCTTCCTGCCGTAGGAAGGGGGATACTCGCCTCTTCGTAAAAATACATTGTTTCAGATAGGATTAACATATTTGTTGGATGTTGGCAGTAGTAAAAGATATATACACACATGTCGATAGATGGGCTACGGTGAAATTTTCTCATTCCCATGATATTCGGGTAATCATATAGCCGTCAGGGATGTTATATCTTCATAATGTGTTAGTGTAATGATTTCCGTTGTACGTTATATCCACAGACATCAGAAATATTAGACTGGACAAACCGCCAAGTTTATAGGCAGTCCCAGTGTCGCAATTTCTTTTCGGTTCTTACCTGTAAAAAGTTATTATATTTCTTAGTAAATTTACTGATTCATTGCGATGATGGCATGTTACAATTGCACAGGATGGCATTTTGGAAAAGAAGAAGAAATTTTTCTTCTAATATTCGTGCGTCTTGAATCGTCTCACAGAGCGTAAACTGGTAGCCAGTGTATGCTCGTTGAGCTTACAGTTGTCGCACTTTAAACGCGGCTTGCCCCATCTCCTGTATTGGGAAATCTGTGGTTATATCTTATTTGTAGATACTCAGCCCCATAACAGCCTGTGGAGCTTTTTCAGTACAAAGCTATATTGTGCTTCTATTCAACCTATCGCAGTCCACTGCTGGATAGGTCTCCCCCAATTTGCTAGATATTCCGGTCCTCCGCTTTTCCCATCCATTGTGCTTGTCAATAATCATCCCTATATCACCCAGGACCCCCCCGGGTGTGCGCTAAGCGCCCTATCAGTATGCGAGGGGTCGGCGGGGGCGTTCGAAGCAGCGTGTGCCGCCGTAGGGGGCGCCGCGGCGAGGGGCCCTCGCCTCCTCACAACTGTTTGCAGTCGCACGGTACATGGAACAACGGACAGCCCGCAAGAGCTATGCGACTGGCTACGTTGGCTATGGAACCTGCACCTGCACTACAATCAGGTATGATGATAACTGGACTACCGTTTCGTTAAATAGTATCTTCAAACGACAAGAAACTCGATTGTCACTTTTTGAATTTCGAGTCCTAACTCGTAAAAATCGTCAACACCAGTGTGACAAACATTTTTTTTTTCTTTAGTAGTGCAGTACCAAATCATTTATAATGCCTTAATTTTAAGCTGATGTGATGAAACAGTGAACTGATGCTTCAGTACGGATCGGCCGACTTCACGCACAAGCTTTGAATTTCTTTAGGCGTGCGCAGATTCCTCAAGATGTTTTCCTTCACCGTAAGAGCCATATATATATATAATATATATGGAAGGCAACAGTCCAATCCAATGTGCCACTGATGCAAAATATCTGACTCCAAATACTTCATACGTTGGTACCTTATTTCACTTTACTCTTGTGCCATACTATTGTTATTCTCACAAATGAACACGATTTTAACCGCTTTATGTAATTATAGGATAGCACCCGGCGATCGCAGATATCCACTGGCGTGGCGTTGCGCATTCGCTAGGGCGCGCTGAACTCCAAGCCATGCTGCCTCTACTGGTGAAAAACGTACAGTGCGCACCTGTCTTGGTGAGTACTTTTACGGTTCCGTAGCCAAATGGCAAAACCGGAACCTTATCGATTCTTGAAGTCTGTCTGTCCGTCCGTATGTCACCGTTTGAAACTATAAGCAACACTATTCAAACTTTGTAAGTATATTCTGTGTACCGCTATATGGCTTTGACAAGAAATTAAAAAAAAAAATTGGGTTCCCAAACATTGAACTGAAACTTTTTTATCCGTTGTTTCGTGCCATAACGGCGTCACGCTTAACTTGAGGCTAGACTCTGACTCTGTGTGTGTAGAGCGTCGGTGTTCAGGGTGTGACTGTCGCCTTCCTACCGGGAGGCTGAGGTTCAAATCCGACACGTACCAATGTATTTCGAATTTTCGAAAAATATATGTACGTTATCCGACGCTCTTACGGTGAAGGAAACATCGTGAGAAACCTTCATGCACGCCTGCGAAGAGATTCGAAGGTTGTGTGAAGTCGTCCAATCCGCACTGGGCCCGCGTGGACGACTAAGCCTAACCCTATACGGGTAGGCTCGTGCCCGTGGGGACGTTTAATGAGCTGATGATGATGAGACTCTGTGAATGTCAGTCGATATTTATTATTTATTTTACTAACTGTATAATCTTACTTTAAAATGAGCGTAGGACGCTATATATATGCACATCTTATATCTAGTTTATCATATATATATAGTATACCTCGCTATGTTTACCTCGTCTATCAGTTTCTCGTTGTGTAGAATGCGGGCCTTAAGTGTTACTAATGATGGTCTCTTGTGATAATGGTGTTTTGTTCCAGTCGGACGTGCTCCGGCGATGTTGCGTGGCGGCGGCGGGGTGTTCCCGAGCTCGGCCCCGCCCCGCGCCCCCACGCCGCTGCGGCCGCTGCTCGAGGCCGCGCTGCGGCCTACGCTCCACCACGCACGCCCGCCTCGCCCACATCTCCCCAGACACTACGCGGACTTCGTCGACTTCCTAGGTACACCTACACTGTCTCAGTACGCCCACGCCTCCCCGCGCCCGCCCACGCCGCTGCGGCCGCTGCTCGAGGCCGCGCTGCGGCCTACGCCTCCACCACGCACGCCCGCCTCGCCCACATCTCCCCCAGACACTACGCGGACTTCGTCGACTTCCTAGGTACACCTACACTGTCTCAGTACCGCCCACGCCTCCCCCCGCCCGCCCACGCCGCTGCGGCCGCTGCTCGAGGCCGCGCTGGGCCTACGCCTCCACCACGCACGCCCGCCTCGCCACATCTCCCCCAGACACTACGCGGACTTCGTCGACTTCCTAGGTACACCTACACTGTCTCAGTACCGCCCACACCTCCACCGCAGCTAACACGAGTTGGCCAGGATGCAATGGGGAAGTCTGAATAAAAACACGCATATTGAGTGCACTCCGAGTATATTATCTATATCAAATGGCTTACAAATACTCAATATACTAACTTGGTATGTACGTGTGAGGAGGCTGTCTATACACACACACTTTTTTACCAAAAAAAATGTTTTAGGAGTTATTTTGGACGCCTTAGGCATTAAAAGAGTTAAGTAACGTAGTTTATGTTTGGGAGAATAGCGACCTGGTGCGTCCCGTGACGGGTAACTTTAGACGTACACACCATTGCTGAAAAACCTTTGACCTTTTGAGCATTCTGCGGTGGTCTAATGTGTGTTTCAAATCACCCAATTTTTGTCAACTTTTCATCTGAAAATCGTACACTTGTAAGTGAGGTTGGCTTATGTCCCATAGTTATACTCGTATTTATGCCTTGTTAATCACTAACAAAACACGAGGCTTCGAAACACGAGGATAAATTGTATTTACTTGTGACAGTAGGTAGTTTAATGTCACAATATACAGTAAGAACGTCTTTAATACATACATATTGCCTTACGTAAACAGCCTCAAACACGAGCACTTTCTAAACACTATTTTGACAGCATCATAAATTTAAATGCTAAATTATTAATCGGAAATTTTCTTCACCAGGCAAAGCCCGCGACACGTTCGCCCTAGCGCACGACGGACCCCACCAGTTCGCCGCGCTCCTCCAAGAAATCAAACTCAAGTACAAGGGCAAGAAGAAGCTGATGTTCCTCGTGAAGGAGCGGTTCGGCTGATGCCGTCTGCCTCTCGCGAGGGATCCGAAGACCGGGGCAGAACTCCAACAGGAAAATGCCTCGGAAACTGGCCTAGCGAGAACGTGAAACTAGTGAAATCTATGAAGCTATAAATCTTGCCGCTGGTAAAAATCTAACACAGAAATAAAATAACGCCTCGATTGTTTGTGTGACAGTGTACTTGAAATTCAGTAAGTATCGTGCAATATTAAGCTCGTGTGTCAAAGACAAAAAGGACCGGTGTGACAAAAATATACGAAGTTGGCCCTTGCTTCGTCATAATATGGAACTAAAACAAAACCAATGGAACTACGAACTTACCTGTAAAACTTTAGGAACGAAGCTTTCTTTAAGATCAACCAGATGAGCTTTAAGCCCCTACATTGTTATTACCACAGATTATCAAAGTTACCAATTATAATTGGCCTAACAATAATATAGCATTTAAGTATCAACAAATGAAGCACCGCTGAAGAAGAATAAGACAATATGTAGCAGGACTTAAAATAAACTTTGTAATAAAATACCTCATGTATGGTACGAGCGTGCCGTTTGCGTACCAAACCAGTCTCATCTATAGTATTATTTTATTTGTAGCCGAACTTGTTATCGTCATATATTGAAGTAATATTATAATGATCTCAATGATTCCATTTGTGTAAATAGTTTAGCGTTTGTAAATATAGGTAAAGTGTAAGATTAGTACTATATAATTAAGTAGCAACTCTGTGTGTGTTGAAGGTGCAAATGGATTAAATATACAATTAATTTGCGACGTTCAGCACAGAACATAGAGTCGATTGTAGGCCTAGTACGCCATTCATATAGCGTCCAATAGAAATGGAATATTCATTATGTAATGACACAACACAAAGAAATAATATAATGTAAGTCCATGTGAGATAAGCAACGCCATCATTTCAGTATTCTTGAGTATTCAATATATTTATTTGTTTTCGTAACTTAAGATGGTTATAACGAAAGGGATAAGTTCATGTTTTTGGTTATTTGGATTCTGGCCGTACTTAGGTTTTTTGCAATTGAAATTAAAGGTTCTCGTTTAGTTTTGGATGAACCACCACAATACATTCCCAATACATTTATTACATAAACAATATTACACTGCAATTTTTATTGGCAGTTCCATTACACATTCTTAAATAAAATCTATTTAAAATTCCAATGTTAGACCAAGCAAGTAGAAAAGATATTTCTGGAATTGCTTTGAAAATACAGAGAATTTGTTTAAATTTACTTATGAAACATACAAATGTTACCAAATATATCATACGTGGAAATATAATTTGTACAGTACCTTACATCAAATTTAGGTTCTCAAAGAAAGTCGAAATCTGAAGCAACATTTGAAATTGTTAGTTTATAATATTTGAACCTTGATAATAGCAATATTTACATATTAAAACCCTTTCTGTCATACTCATACAGCATGCAAAAGGAATGTTTGTTAATTTAACACGCAATTTTAATTTCTATATTAGATATAAATTTGAAACAAAAAGTGCATTTATAAGATAGAGATGTTTAATATTTGATATAGGGGAGCGTCGGATCGTGTTCAAGTGTTTGTAATGGGATGATAAACCGATAGGATATTAGTTTAATGAAGGACTTTTGTACTTTTTTGTGGTGTGTGCGGGGTTGGGCAAATGTGCAAGTTATTATTTTAGCTATTTTGCTTTTCCTACATCGTATTACAAACAGTAAGAGAAAATATGCCTGATTTATGTCTTACAAATTCTCTAAAATAAACAAAATAATTCTTTGACAATCAGTTAAAGAAAGTTAGATTAACAAATTTTTGAAGACAAGAAATTAATAAGTGTTGCTATATCATTCCGTGACAATGTTTCAATTCGATAGTTACATCACTATTATTAGTAACTTTCGAGTCTTATTGCCAACCCCATACTTGATGTGTCAAATGAAAAAAGTTATAAAAATGTTATCACAAAATGTTCAATGCAATCGACTGTATTCTATGTTGTTATTATTGTACATAGAGCAATCGTTTAGTTCTAACAAATCTTAGACAATGTTGGGATTTTTATTTACAGTTGACTCCACAATTTTCTGTTTCGAAGTACATTACGATCATTTAAAATTTTGTATTATCAGTTAAAAATCAAAGGCATACTGATTTATATTAAATAGCCCGAAAAAAATAACTTACAAGTATAACCTTACACGTATTACTTACTTAAAATTATCTGAATCGGTCATTGATGACAAATTGGCATATTTACTAGAAGATAAATGAATCTTAAAATTGTAATTAGGATTAGACTGCAGTACCTAATTAAAGTGTTTTATAAAGTCACGACAAACATATTAGAGGATAATTGAAAGACGAAACATGAGCTATGTGTTTTTTAAACCTAGACCCGTATTCCAGAACGAGACTCGACTTAGATCTTTAACTAAATTGAGTTAAAAAGGAATAGCACTATATACGATAAATAGCAGCATCCCATTCTATGTCTATTTAAGTATAGACCAATGCTTGAGTTCTAGTTTTAGAATACGGGCTTTAAAGCCATTGTAACTAACCTGAATGGCATTGTACAAATGCATATATAGTTCATGATTCGACGTCTTAACTTTGCTAATGCACAAGAGTGCCTCCAAAGATTGCAATAAATAAGCGGACAGAATCACAATATTTATATATTTATTCAGTCTGTATTAGCCTTTAGATGAACGGTACAATTATTTTTTGTAAGCGATATCTTGTGAGCAAATAACTTAAAGCAATACTTTGCCTTCGGCCGGTCGGCGTTTCGGTGTTCATTTTTCAATATGGTAGGTTTGATTATTTTAACGGTTATACATTTAAATTTTGGTATAATATATCGGCGGTAAATATCATATTTGGATCTTAATTAAATTAAAGTTTTTGGTAAATATTTAATAAAGGTTTTAAACCATTGACAACGGGAATCTAGACACAATCGAAAATTAGTGTCTGCCGCTTCAGACATTGGCAATCAAGGTTAAGCAATGAGTTCCGTACGAAATTTAATTTTGCTTTTGATACTGATAGTACTCGGAGGAATAAGATCATCCGTGATAGTACGTATATTACGTACTATTTTTTTGTTTTTCGTCGTCTGTATTAGTCATCTAAATGTCGGGAAGACAATACAAAAAAAAAACAAATATCAATCAATGAAATGTCAACAAAAGAGCGATTTAACCTTTTAAAAAATACTGAGTACATCCGTCGATATATTGTTCCAATTAATATCATTCTGGTATTCATAGCACAGGGTATCCTTATTTAATACCAGATTGGTAACAATTCATATAATTATAGAATCATCATTTTTACATTTTACAACAATGTAATAATTATCTTGTATGTAACAACGACTTGCCAGTATCTCAAAGCAAATAATGTTAACCTAAGTGCCTTCAGGCAAGTCTAGCCGCACCGGCCCCGTACTTATGATTGTAACACATTCTTATGTTAACCCTGTGTCGATTGTCTCGATTTGTAATTGTGTTGTACGTAAAACGTGGACACCCTTCAGTGCTGGTATTAAGATGGTGATAATTTCAATATAAATGATTGAAAAATATATTTACTGCGATTTTATTGAATCTTTTCCCCTAATTTAATATTAAGCCTTTAAAAAATTAACTATATGAACATTAAACTATAAAAATAAAACGTAAAATATATATGAAGTATATAAAGTCGCGTGCACAGAGATTATGAGTAGGGTATGCAAAGTGAGTGACACTTAGCGAAAAACAATAAATAATTTTCATTTTTGTCAAACTCAACAACAAACAGCACTCATCTGTTGATGACAGCAGATCGCCTATGGTTTCAAATCTGTAGAGAAAAATGGGCGAATAATATAGTGAAGAATAATAACTGGGATTCATTTATGTTGGTGATTTTCCGGGTTGTCTTGGCTTATTTGCGAGTATGAAGTTCACGCTACTTGTATATAACTCATTATCTCTGAACCATGAAAAGGTTTACACGTCAATGCTCATTATTCAATTATTTTAAATCAACATCGTCACGTTTTATATTTTTAATTCACGACACAGCAGCTGCCATTATATGACGTCACACCGTCGTAACATTTAGCTCAGGCCAGTAACAGTGAATTTCCCAAAGATTTAAAACTAATGTTTTGCGCGTAACACGTTTTTAAAAAAATAGGTGTTACGTTAGTAAAAGACACCATTGGTAATTACATCTTTATGTCTATGGTGATCTTAATATACATTTTGTATTGTTTTATGTAACATAGGTTTTGCCATAAAATTTAGTAAGGCACTAATGCCATATCTTAAATTTCATGAGTTTCGAAATTTTAATACTATTTACAGCTTTATTTTTGTAATTTGAAAACTTTCAGTTTAGCAATGTGAGCTTTTCATTGCAACATTTTCGTGTTTTAGAAGTAACAGAGTAGCAGCGCATGTGCAAGTCATTAAATTTCACTTAAATTCTTACTTCCTTGGCAGGGGCAGTTTGTGATTTACAATCTTAAATCCATTGCGATTAAACTTTCTAGCTTTCGATTCCGTTTCAGCATATTTTTGACTTCTACAGTTTTCTTTTCATTTACTTTTTCGCATCGCTCATTGCCCGGCTCATTATTTCGCGCATTATCTTCATTTATGTTTCTTTGTCAATTGTTGTCCGTTTTCAGATAACTTCTCATTAGTTGGTTTTGATTCGTTTGTTTTGAGACATTTTCATCGTAAAGGTCCTCGTAGCCTAATACAAGTGGGGTAGAACCACAAGACTTGCTGTACGCACCGTTTTGTTCTGCAAATAATAAAATACCTTTAATAGCTATATCTACTGCTGGAATTGGCACATACTTTAGTGCTTATTTATTGAATTCAAAATTATGAAAGAAATAAATTAACCAGTTCTATTACTAAGCTATTTTTTTTTGTTTATTTTGCAGTCGTATTTTTTTGCTACTGTGTACATAATAATGCTCTAAATGTAACATAATACTCACAGCCTTTACACCCACCCAAAACATTATCGCTGAAAGCGGTAGTACCACATAGTTATGTAAGCAAATCAAATACACAGTAACATGGGTTTATTGCAATTTATATTGCTCAATCTTAGGACATGTAATAGTAGAATTCCTAACTGATATCTCGTGCAGAAAATTTAAGGCCCAATCTCCCCAGAACTATGCAGGTGTGGGAAACCTGTCCCTGAAATGGAACTTGTTTATAGATTGAATTTGAAAAAGTTTATTCATTTGACGACCCATCTGATATAATGCTACTACGCCAAGAGTCCGGTGTTTGTTTGTTATCTTTACAGTTATTTAGGACCTTAACTACAATTATCTCGCCTAATACGCTAGTTGGCGCTGTTAAAATTTCAGTGGATATGTATTTATTTATTAAATTAGCCAGACAATCAATATAACCTAGACATTAGAAGTCGTGATAATACCATGTTCATACTTAAACTTCATCGCTGCCAATTCCTCATCTGGCGTTTCCTCAACGTGTTCTGGCACTTCAGCCACTGGCAAACTCGTCGGTTCAATTAACTCCACTCCAGCGTCGCGGAGCAGAGATTGCAAAGTTGCCAGAGAGCTGCCAACTGTTTGGAACAAATAAAATATATACTAAAACAGATTTTAAATTAAACTACTGGCAGTGCAAGCGTAGTGTTAGAAGCCTCTGAACCAATGGCTGAAAGGTAGCTGATGGAAGCTGAATCTGACGCAAAGTGGAGGATACCAGCAGAAGACTGCGATAGGTGAAGAGAGAGGCTTGTGACTGACCTAGTTGTACTCAAACCTTACTATTTTTCGAGTGAACGGAGAACCAGATCGCTCACCTGATGGTTAGGATACTACGCCTGCCCTCATAAATGCAGTATTGAAGTAAAAAATATGGGAACAAAAAAAATAAAATACCGGTTATAAAAACCATTGTTCTGGGTAACGACACAGTGCGCCATTGATCGAGAAAATAAACATCACTTGGTTCTCATTCATGCCACCCTGTCATGGTCAGTTTATCACTTACCATCAAGTGAGCACCCTGACCGTACTGTAGGTACACTGCGTAACACAAAAGAACACAATATTCGGAGATGTCACTATAATTTTTCAGAACTGAAAACTGAATAACTGAGTATTAAGTATAATTTCCTCAACAATGCCTTCCTGTCTGCATGTTTCTAAGTATTCCTAAGCATACCTGTGGATCAGGCTTTTCCGATTGTAGCAGTAGCCTAGCAGACATCCCTCGTCGCGGCTTCTGTCAAACGACCAACCCTCGGTGCTGCCAGCAAAGTTCAAACGAACAGCCTCGTCTGGCGCCAGGTCTGCTGCACCTGAAGCGGCGTCCGCTCGACTGTCGCCGAGTCTTTCTATCATATGCCAATTAGAAGCACTGCAAAGAATTGCTGATGCAAACACCTAAAATCAATGATGTAAGATCAAACCAATTACAATGCAAGCAATTTTCGAAAATCATCTTCATAACCAATACGGTACGTTTGCGCCATAAGAAGTTAATATTACTATTTACAAATGGAAGTAACATGTGATTTGTCGAAGTAGTGCGCAGATCAAACGTGATTTGTCGAATAGTATGCTAACAAATATGTGATTTGTCGAAGTAGTTGCTGTCGAACATGTGATTTGACCGAAGTAGTTGCTGTCGAAATACAC
>PQWD01000280.1:149640-189969 GCA_019425675.1 Leucinodes orbonalis | reverse complement strand
TTTTCCAGTACCTAAAAAGTTATGCTTGTGATTTATACGAGAAGCTGTTGTAAAATAGGTAATATACGTATAGTAGCTTACTGGTATTTTGACGTGTATATAATATTTTGAGCGTCGGTGCTCAATGGACTGTGGACTGGAGTGTGGACTGTGCCCTCTCGTGCTTGTTGTGCTTTCGAATGTTTCGAAATATACTATGTACGTTATCGACGCTCTTTACGGTGAAGAAAAACATCGCGAGGAACCTGCGCACGCCTGCGAGAGATTCAAAGTAGTGAGTGTCGTCCAACCCGACTGGGCCCGCGTGGACGACTAAGGCCTTACCCTATACGGGTAGGCTCGTGCCCCTCGGTGGGGAGCTTAATGAGAGATTGATACTGATGACATAATATTTACGTAGTATTTAGAAAAACTGCTGTGTCGCTATTTTCAGCAATCACTGTTATATTGTCGACAGTAAGCCCTATTCCATCGAGTGTAAGGTCTGTTTGATTTGAAGTGTATTGGTACATGTAAAAATACGTATCACTATACTTTCGTTAAACAGATTAGTCAGGAGGCATCATATTAGGTTGCCTTGTGTTTCTCAAATTATACGCTGCGATTCCTATGTTCCTATTCTACATCTGCATAGTTTAATACTCGTACGGAGTTTTTTAGTACACTTCTTTACTATGTGTAATATTTTTATGCGTCTTTTGAATATTAATAATTATTATTTTTTTTTTGTATTATGAAATATTTAATTTGGAGTTAAATCTTAGTGTTTACTAATAACTTGAATTTTGTTCAATTACGGAAGAAAAGGTAACCCTAGACTGCACGGTCCTCCAATTCTTAGATGCGACGACAATGTGACCCTTTCTCTTGCACTGTTGGCGTCTGAAATTAAAAGTGTTGCCAGATTCGTAGATCCGAACGTGAAATTGCACAACAGTGACTTGGGATAATTAACTTTTGCATACTATTTAATTTGAAGGAAGAAAATTGCGTTCTTGAAGCTCTGCTATTTATATTTAACTTGGTCCTCTATTTTTAAATCTGAATTACTTACTATTCAGATTTCGTTTACAGACAGGAAGCTATATCGAAATGATATAATGATGAAAACTAATTGGTTTATAATAACTTTTTTTTATAATGTTTTATGATTTCACTAGGCGGTAGATATCTACTGAGTTGTCTAGGTAGGTACCACTACAGTGCCAGACATCGTCCCGTGAAACAGGAGTTATGCACTTTGTATCGGGATGAGGGCACCGTAACTAGTGAAAGACCTAACCTGTTCATCTCGGAGACGGCGCCAGTACGGGATTGTTGGAGGATAATAATCTATCAGTTATTGGCTCCTTTAATGCCGCCTTTCATGTTTAGGCGTATATATTACTTTCAGGTGTGCGTTCTGACCGTCCTGTACACCTATCACATAAAAAAAAAGAATTAGTTACTAAGTTAACCCTCCTTAACATCATAATTTAAGCAAATACTTGTATTAAATTAGTATTAGATTAAATACATTCAATACCTCATAATTCGAATACTGAAGGCAAACTTCTCATTTATTATAATAACGAAATTAAGGAATAAATAATTGTGTAGAGCGCCTGAATGAATTCCTTGACCATATAGGAAAAACTGTTCCAGAATATTTTTGCTCCAATTAATTAATAAATTTGGGTTTCTCATATTAGTTTATTGTCACCTTTGCTTTATATATAATATAAATAATGTTAAATATATAAAATATACAAAACCAGTTAATAGCTTTTTAAAAAATGTCTCGCTTTATCATAGAAATATTTTTGTGAAATTAAAAAAAATAATATGGAAATACAAATGCATACTTATTGAACGAACGTGATTTCCGCGTTACTATTACTATTATTACTGTAGAGCGTCGGTGCTCAATGGTGTGGACTGTCGCCCTCCTACCGGAGGGCGGAGGTTCAAATCCCGCCACGTACCAATGTGTTTTCGAATTATCGAAAAATATATGTACGTTATCCGACGCTCTTACGGTGAAGGAAAACATCGTGAGGAAACCTGCGCGCACGCCTGCGAAGAAATTCAAAGGTGTGCGTGAAGTCGTCCAACCCGCACTGGGCCCGCGTGGACAACTAAGGCCTAATCATCCTATACGGTAGGCTCATGCCCCTCGGTGGGGACGTTTAATGAGCTGATGATGATGATTACTATTATTTCCGAAATCTAATATTATCATTCAGCAATACTCACAAATGCAATCTCATTATTTTACACACTTACAACAGTCGCCTTTGATCGTAAATGTACATAATTCAGGTTATTATTAGAAACTGATTTTCTGGTTGCAGCTAATACCCTTTATACAAGCAGCTGTCTAGGGCTTACTTGAATTTCTCTTGTTACTAAACCACTAGACGCGTGTTTATACAAATATTTGGGCCATTCACAACGGAAATCTCAACTATTCAAGATGCACAGCCTCCGCTCTCTTAGCACTAATCTCACTGAACGCCTCCACTGTTTATCTTGCCTAGAAATGTCTTGCTGCATCCAGGCGTAATCCCTTGCATGCAGTGGGACGGTGCCATTAAAATGCATTGAGATGCGCTTCGCTGTTATAGGCTCAAGCGCACTGGGCGATTTTAGGGCGATCCTTTGGTTCCCTCACAGAATGGGACAACTATATGCGTACATACGAAGTTATTATTAGATACCTACGACGCATTTAATGGGCATGTTTTTGTTTGTTTACAAAGCATTGTTTTTGTCTGGGTTATTGTTTTGTACTTGTGTAGATATATATTTTTTAAATTTAATATTCACGTGTAATATTATTATTTCAAAATTTGTGATTCATTTATTTTAGTTTAAATGAATTTTACAACAATAATTTAAATAATTAATGTAAATCTTTACTTACCTATACCTTTAAATACTCTATTATTTATAAATTATGCAACGTAACTACAAACCCATAAAAATAAATGTGATTTTATATAGCTAGCATTATCCAAGTCAATTGTCGTCGTTTGTGTCACATGAAAACTCAGAGGAAAAAAGCCGTGACAAATAAGCAGACCCATAAATGGATTTATGAAATCGCTCACAGAAGTATACTCTTGCCCTAACGCGGTAGGCGTATTGTGGCGCAGCCAATTTGTTACTGCCCCAGCACAGACGTGGAATGATGAAGATTTTATTGTAAGCGCATAATACGAGCGGTAGATGTGTAGGTTTCCGACACAATGGGTGCCACGGGTGCGCCTACGCATGCCTTGATTGTCTGCGCAAAGACAACTCAAGTGCATCGCGTGTAAAATGAAATATGTTGTATGTCCTCGTATTATATAGTCTATCTTATAGCACTTGAAGCAAAAGTTATTGGTATAGTAATGGTTATACTTATAGCATTGGGTAAATTAGTTACTATATGATAAAACCAGCTCGATATCATAAGTTTTGCTTTTTAGTAGTATTTTACAACTTCAAGAATTTATATATTTTTTTTGTTTATATTTATTTGTTATGATCATTAGACTAATAGAAAAAGCATTAACCTCTTATCTTCGATTAGTTGAGATTATCAGATATTATGTAAAATTAAACAACAAATACCCATAGTGAATTCGACTGCAATACCTTGTTTCTCGTCCAAGTTACTGTGGTATTTTCTCGAGACTCTTAGTAGTAGCAGTGATTTCTAAAGCACTTTATTTATTTTCGAATTAGTATTACGATTTGATCATCTTTCTATATCGTTTCCATTAGTGATAAAGTGTTCGTTTAACGTTGCATTAACAGCTTAATTTACAACCCGTACACAGATTAAGATTGCCTCGAACCATTACAGTACTTTATCATTCTTAGTATACAACGCCGGCTTTCCGATGCAATAGTCCAGTGCTTATTTAAAAGGGATGAATATTATTACAATATCAAATAGGAGTAGACATGCAATCCGCAGAGTTCAATCCCGCGGAGCTTAGCTGGATATCGAATTGCAAATGGCCACGGAAAATGTAGCATTTAACGCTTCGCCAACTGCGGACGACTTCCATTGGATGCAGTTTATAAACGGCGAATGGTAAATTCCGATACGTGTGCTTCAATAAATATTAAAACATTCATCATCAGCTCATTAAACGTCCCCACCGGGGCACGAGCCTACCCGTATAGGGTGATTAGGCCTTAGTCGTCCACGCGGGCCCAGTGCGGATTGGACGACTTCACACACAACCTTCGAATCTCTTCGCAGGCGTGCATGAAGGTTTCCTCAAGATGTTTTCCTTCACCGTAAGAGCGTCGGATAACGTACATATATTTTCGAAAATTCGAAAATACATTGGTACGTGTCGGGATTTGAACCTCAGCCCTCCCGGTAGGAAGGCGACAGTCCACACCACTGAGCCACCGACGCTCTCAAACACATTAAAACATTATTGATATTACAATCCACACTATACTGGTAAAAGTTATTTATAATTTATAGTTTTTAATAGCATAACGACTCTGAAATGATTGCTAAGAAACAGTTACGTAACGTAATTAAGTTTTACTTATAGAAATGATTTTAATAAAATAATTATTATATAGTCTCTCTTCAAACTATCGCACTCCATCGGACATAGGTCTTTTACATTCTGACAGATATACTGGTCCTCCACTTTTGACATTCAGTCTCGCAAGTCATCGGTTCATTGAATGGTGGGAAGACGTCTTCACTATGTATGCCAAGACGTGGTTTCCACTCCAGAACTCGTCTGCTCCAAAGGCTATCAGTAATGTGACATCCGTGACTAACCCACTGCACTTTAGCTCGCTGATTACGTCGGTAATTTAATGTATCTCATGTATATCATAATTTGTGGTTTCTAATCATAGCTCGGAATCATGCCGAATTGCCACCGGCCACCTTGACCGGTGTGATACAAGGGCCCTACAGAAAATCGGCGTAGAATAACGCTTTACGGTTTTGGTGTAATGGTTGAGATGTCTACAACCAAGGGTTCCGGGTTCGATCCCAATAACAGTACAATATTTGTATCATGTCATGTCTGTTGGTATTGGTGTTATTATGTATGTATTTACAAAAAAAAAGTATAATTAAAAGAACGTTTATCCATTCTTGAGTGCCATAATAAAAGCTCCTCGCTTGAATTGGGACTAGATGGCGCTATGGGAATGTCAATGGACATACATTTGCTAACAAGGTTACAAAGTTGCTAAAACCTTCGCTCTTTCAGAGTTGCCAATATCTATGAGTAGCGATATCACTTACTAACAGATGATCAACATGAAAAATTAATAAACAATATGAAATATTTAATTTACTCATCTGCCAAACAATTTATCCATCTACAATTTTCCGTAAAATTTGGGTCATGAAACAAAAACAACCGTCAATAATAAAGTTCGTCGTTAGCAAGCCGCACTCGGCACGCTTGCAATCAGGCCGGCCCACGCGACGGTGTGCGGTTGCAACAGCCCTGTGCTGGGGTGGTTTAGAATATCAACAATACTTAAGCGAACGTGCGACCCTCTAGCCGAGCACTGCATTTACTAGATGAGCTTGCGAAACGGCATCGTGGAAATTGAAACTCGATCGGCACTCGAAGACACTTGTTGTCCGCATGTAAGTTAATATTAAGATAGCATGCGAGCGGACTTTCTGTGTGAGGGAATTGATTAAGTTGTGACTATGGAGTAGCAATATACTCGGCTTTAATTTCTATGAAAATAATTGCTAATATTAAGACATGGCTTGACTATTTGGGAGGTCATAAGCCTTAAGAGCATTAGCTCTGCAGAAGGATATTATAGAATGATGACGACTTAACCATCTGAAACCGACTGAAAATCCCACTTTGAGTTTGGTATAATAAAGACACGTTTAATAATGCTCCTCTTTAGTACTTATTGTTGTAATACTGATAATTGGTTCGACCACTTGACATGCAACCTGATAAATATAATAATATTTGTGTATGTCTAAATAGTGTCATTGTATTGCACCTCCTGCTTTAGAGGCGAAGCAGTTACTAGCATAAGCGCAGTCGATAATTCAATTTGACAAAAGGACAAAACTTTGCGGTTCGTAATACATCCCTTGTAAATAGTGCGTTGATAGCTCGCCCGAAGTTCCTTTGCTATGTAGCTGAATGGACTACGAGAGAGTAGGTTTCCATCCACAAATATATAGTTTTGAGGCCCCTAACAAATAATATTCGTTATATAAAATTGAACTAGTATACTACAGTTTGCATTATGGCTATACAGTAATAACCATACCGCTTATTAAAGTTAAACCGTTGAAGTACCGCGGAAAACAAACTCAATGCAGTCACAAGCCATTCAAGCAATTCTTTAACCACAACTTCTTTAACTGCAACGATAACCGTTCCGTTGAAATTTCCTTCAAAGTTACGCATTAAAATAATAACCACTTAACTCTACCACTCCATTATGACTTTTAAGATAAAGGAATAGAGTGCATAAGATTCTATGCTTAAAATGGTCAATGGTGTAGTAAGGAAATTGGCCGCGAGATGCCGCTTACCGTCAAAGTTGGAATAAAGTAATAAAGACCTCAAGCATTAGGTTCAGTGTTTTCATTATCGTTTTACTGAATGCGTGATCTTGCTACTACTAAACACTTTGTTTCTTTCTTTATGTCTTATGAAACTCTCAGAATGTAAACATTTCAGTGAATTCAGCATTGTTATTTATTATTCAAAGCATGTATCGATGGCTTTTAGTGTTAACTGTTGCCGATCCGCTGTTCTGCGGTGTTCCGATCTGGAGGGTGCAGTTTCAAGTCCCACCACGAACCAATGTCTTTTCGAATTTTAGAAATTATATGTACGTTTGTACGACACTCCTTACGGTGAAGGAAAATATCGTGAGGAAACCTGCGCACGCCTGCGAAGAGATTAAAAGTTTGTGCGGGAAGTCGGCCAATGAAATTAATGTGCAAAAGCTTAAAATATTACCAACGGTAAGTGACTGTAATTTCTACCTATTAAATATTTAAAGTACCATAATACTAACTGCTACGTAGTCTTATCAAATTTTATTGATATTATTAAGTAGTTTTATTACATTCCGTACGGCACATTTAGGTATCAGACAACAACTTCTCATATTTAACGTAAATCTATTAGGTATGCAAATACATTTCTACATTTTAACCCTTTGACCGCAATGACGTCTTAAGGTGCATTCCGGCATTCAGGGTTGATAATACTATGACAATAAATATTACGTTGGCAAATAAAACGCTACATAAATATACATAACGTTACCCCATCAAGACATAAGACGATTAATATAATATTTATCTAAAATTATTATTATACTCCTCTCAAGAAGACAAAAATATTAATGAGCCAACTTTAGTACACTTATCTTACGAATATAATTAAGTTCACATGATCCATCTAGTCCAAAATTAGCATTAAGCTTGTTTTATGGGTATAAACACCGTTGCTACGTACTTATATATTTTGTAAATTACCTTACATAGAAATTACCCAAAGCAATACAGACATGTTCATGCTCACAAATGTATGTACTGCCGGGATTGAACTGGTACCTTGAAGTAGAGATGGCGTCTCAACCATAATACCAAATGTTGTGTCAATATGGATCAAGTTACCTTGTCAGTACGAATAGCGTATAAAACAATCGATTATTCTTTTAATACGAAAAACCCCTAAATTTTTATGTTAAAAACAATTCAGAAACAAGAAAGGCAGCGCTGTGTTGTGCTTTGCACGTGAATCGTCACGGAGTATGAAAGCATACTACTAAAAACTGAAAAAATCTTTTTCATTTCGTTGCTATTATTTGCTTTTACGTTGATCATAAAAGTTTTTTTGAAAACTCTCACCAATATACGAAATGTTATGATTTTATTGTATTGCCTAATAAGGTTTTTATTTAGCGTCTACCTTATATAACAATAATCATCATCAACAGCTCTATTAAACGTCCCCACCGAGGGCACGAGCCTCCCGTATAGGTGTTATGGCCTTAGTCGTCCACGCGCGGCCAGTGCGAATTGGACGACTTCACACACAACCTTCCTTTCGAATCTCTTCGCAGGCGTGCATGAGGGTTTCTACAAGTTTCTTCACCGTATGTATGTTGAGAAACGTCGGTAATGTACATATATTTTTAAGCGCAATACAGACATGTTCATGCTCACAAATGTATGTATGCCGGGGATTGAACCTGTACCCTTGAGTAAGAGCTGGCGTCTCAACCATAATACCAAATGTTGTGTCAATTGGATCAAGTTACCTGTCAGTACGTAGCGTATAAAACAATCGATTATTCTTTTAATACGAAAAAAGGCCCTAAATTTTATGTTAAAAACAATTCAGAAAGCAAGAAAGGCAGCGCCTGTGTTTGCTTTGCACGTGAATCCGTACACGGAGTATTGAAAGCTACTACGTAAAAACTGAAAAATCTTTTTCTTTCGTTGCTATTATTTGCTTTTACGTGCATCATAAAAGGTTTGTTGAAAACCTCTCACAATATACGAAAAATGTTATGATTTATATGTATTTGCCTAATAAGGTTTTTCATTAGCGTCTACCTTATATAACAATTCATCATCATCAGCTTTCAAACTCCCCACCGAGGGCACGAGCACCCGTATAGGGTGATTAGGCTTAGTCCCACGCGGCCCAGTGCGAATTGGACGACTTCACACACAACCTTCGAATCTCTTCGCAGGCGTGCATGGGTTCCTCACGATGTTTCCTTCACCGTAAGAGCGTCGGAATAATGTACATATATTTTCGAAATTCGAAAACACATTGGTACTGTCGGGATTTGCAACCTTAAGCCTCCGGGTAGGAAGGCGACAGTCCACACCACTGGAGCCACTGACGCTCGTATGACAATTAGTTTTAATAATATAAGGAATAGTGCTGGGATTTTTAAAATTGTTTTGGCCTGAAAACTGTCACTGTTAGAACCATTTCAGAGAAGTAAAAAAAATACTACGTATTAACTAAACTTTAATATCATTTAAATATTTTTACGATATTTTTTTTTTCTTCGATAGGTTGAAGAGAGAGAAATATTTTTACATATACTTATTTTTATAGTAAATCATCGGAAATGTTAATAAAATATTTGTAGATACATTTAGAAATCATGATAAACATTTTCAGCGGTAATTTAATTTTATAAATTTAATAGTATATAATTGCCCACATTCGTAATTTGACGTACGTTTAAGACAAAATATGACTACATTGACAACACCAAATTTTCCGGCATATTGTTTCGCACCGAACCATCTTTACTTGACTGTAGAGAACGGCCATTTCAAAATAGCCTTCCCCCCAACAACACGTGCGCGTCACGTGGCTATCCGGATTAAACGGAGTAACCGGATAATTAACTACACAAAATACCGACGACTATCGTGACGACGCGCACATACGGGATTGGACCTGTCCCGATAAAGGACGGGATCATAAGATGAGGCTCATCATTTTTCACGAGGCTTAATTTTAGTCGACCCGTGCTTGATTGGTTTGACCGATGCGTGAATGTGAGGTCGTGAGTGCAATATTTAGGTCAGGACTTTGAGATTGAGGATCCGATTTCAGCTTATAGGCAATCAACAGGTCATTTGCTGCTCAGACTTAATTGTGCATAGAACGTAATGTTTAATAGGTTTTAAAGTGTTAACTTTAAAATGATTGATACCCGTTGTACCTTAGTGATTTATCCAAATTATTGTTCAAATACCTAGGAACATTATACGTCCGTCATAGCATGTGTACATATGTTGTTTTAAGCAACCAGAATATTACTGTTCAACTAAAAATAAACGCAAAACACGCGTTTAAATTTTACCTCTAAGATGAACCTGTAATACAAAGTTAAAAGACTCTAACACACTTCATTCAAAATGACATGACGTGTGAAAACTGACAATCGACGCACTTTGAACTCGAACATAGTACACTTATCGTGTCAAATTGCTAAGTCCCGGATTGTAACATAAGAACGTTGTCAACTCCAGTGTAACGTAAAGCCCTTGATTGACGAACTCGTGTTCTACCCTCGAAGGGCAGATAAACGTGACTCTTCAGGCATTATTGACAAGAACAAGACGTTGCTATGAAAGCGATGACTAGCTGCTTATCCGAAATTTGAATACTTCTTATTTGAATTACCAAATTTTGAATGTCACCTTATCCTCGAAAATAAAATTACGAAATTAGAATGTTTCTGTGATTTTTCGTTAAAAGACTTTAGTAAAAAGACAATAGAAAATTTATATTTTGTGGGGAAAGTACGTAAGAACCTAATGATCCTTTAACCATGTACCTTCTTGAGTCTTAATGAAATGTGTCGTTACTTAATAATACTATACAGTAAACAGTGATTGCACGGGTCTTGGTATTTCAATTTTAAAAATAATTGAATTATTTTTACATTTGTGCTCAAAAAAGATAGATCATTGTCAGTCTAGGTCCACTGGAATAAGTTCAAGGATATTTATAAAATCACACTTATTTACTTACTGATAATGTTCTTTCGATACAAGCAATAAGACGAAAGAGTACAAATGCCAAAAAACGGACAGGAACTCTTAAAATATGTATTTAACATTAACAGATTTTTAATTCATTTTGTCATAAGTGAACGATATAGTATGTGCGCTCACTTGTTGGTAAGTGATACGCCTGACCAAGACAAGCAATATTGAAGGAAATAAATAAGAGTTGGTAGTTATGTTTTTTCCGTCAACACTGTTCTGCGCCCATTACTCGAGACTACACATGTTAGGTCTCTTATATCCGGTAAATTTACTCATTCTGAAACACAGAAGTGCAAAATACTCCTGTTTGATGGTACGATATCTGGCACTGCGGTGGTTCCTACTCAGGCGACTCAGTACCGAGTCTACCACCTAGTAAACAATGATTGGAACAATATTGGTGATAATTTTCAATAGCCTAAATGTTAATGTTTCTGCACTAATTATGATTGAAAGCCCGGCACTCCATTACTGTTTCAGCCTTGATCATATTAGTTTCCGCACACATACTAATTAAGGAAGATTTGCCCTCAAATCGCAACAACCCCTTGAGACTAGAACTACTCGTGTACGTTAATTATGCATTGTTCGTGCACGTACTGTGTACTTACCATGAGGCTGCAATTATGCACGAGGTTTGTATTTTAATTGTTTTTTATCACTAAGCTTGATAAAGATGAAACTTTGCCATCAAATTAATTTTATTTATTTACATTATTTTTTGTTATAAATTCAGACGTTCAATAGTCGTTTTAATTTTATAGGTGTTTTGTCATATCATTTCGTCGATATTTTTAAGGTCTGAGTGCAAAATACAAAACCGATCGCAAAAACTAAAAAACTGACACTATGAATAGATTTAGTGTATTTTTTTTAATTAAACTTATTGTGTAGCTACTCAAAATTCTATCACTATAGAAGTATACCAAAGCAAATTTCGTAAATATTTTGTACTACTTGGGTAATACTGATGCCATTAACCCATATTGTTGGACAACGAACTCTTCCTTCTCTTTATGGATTTGAAGGTTTGCCTGCCCAATCCAGTGCACGGTGGCAGGTCGCTAGAACCTCGTTCTGCATTACGTATATGTTAATATATAATATGGGTCCAATTGGTGTATGTGCAGTTACATTTCATATCTTTTACTAAAATAATGTAGGTAAATGTTTATTCCATGATGTTTTGTGTATATCAGGACCTTTAAACATGAAAGCGATTGTTTAGCTTATTATTTTTCTTACTTTGAAATATAAGAGGGGTTCATGTCACAAAAATTATGTTTGTTCTCAAAAACCATAACGGGATTAAGTAATCGCGAATGGCGATAATTACCGCATTACGGCTAATGGCGGCCGTGCCGGTACAAATTTGAATACGTTTTGAAATTCATAAAGGCAGAATAAACACCTAACGTGTGCGTTTAGATGCCCATATTGGCCGTTCGGCTGGTTGTTTACCTTTCTAAATGAGCGTCAAACGAGAACATACTGTTATTGGTGCGTTAACACAGCGGTGTATCGATTTATAGCATTGTAGGCGAGAGCTGGCTTTGGCGTGAGAAAAACACCTTTGCCCCTCAAGCATGTTTTAATGTTTAAATAGGGAAATAGGCGTTTTCATTAAATAAGTTCTAAGAGTCAATAGAAGAGTTTGCAGTATTTTATTTGATTTTGGCATGATTATTGAAACCAATTATATTTTGTGTAATAATAATGATATTTTAAAATAAATAAGTAATCTAGTACTTTGTTTATGTCTTAGAACAGACCACTGCGCATATTGATAATTTGTGAAGACAGTATTCAGTTGTTTATTATTTTGCCTGTCACATTTAGCTCAGTACTCAGATTTTAACTCCGAACCCAGGTACACCAAAAGCAGAAATTGTATAATGGGAGAATTATCAATGGGACTGTTGTTCCTACGCAAAGACCTTTAAAGTCTTCATGACGTTACCAAGTAAACATGATGTTAACAACTTTAGCGAATCCTGCATTATGTTTAGTCGTAAATACATTTCTTATAGGTATCGAATAAAATGTCGCAAATAAATGAAACACCACATGGGTGTAAATGTCGAGACGTTGGCTACTAAACCAAGGGTTCGAGGTTCGAACCCGGGCAGTACAAACATTTGTGTACATGAACATGTATGTTCAATGGCCTGGGTGTTTCTGTGTATAATACGAATGTGTTTACAAAAAATATATAAGTATGTTTGTCAATCGTTTAGTACCCTTATTACAGGCTAAAGGCTTAGTTTGGGTCCAGGTGGCGCTGCGTGAGTGTCTGAGTATATTTATTGTTATATTTAAATAATTAAATATGCTCACAAATAATATTCCAAGTAGGAGGAATACTTATAATATACATGAGTGTAAAAAAAGTATAATCAACAAGCCAGTTCACGTCATAACATTATCTAATATTCATACGATTGCAATAACAGTGATCAGATTTTTTAACGTCTCCCCAATGCATATTTTTGGTAGTGTAACTACTTCTAGCATCGTTAAGTCGACGAAAGGGTTCCACCCGGCGCCGCTTGCAAATGATCCCATAACACTTTTACGGCACTTCTGGCAAGTTCACACACCACCTATCTCGAGATATGATGGCCATTAAAAACGCCCGCCGGCCGCGCAATCAGACGTTTTATGTCACTGTCATCTTAATTAAAATCTACTATTTAGATGCTGTTGTGATTTGATGCTACGGTAAAGCTTTTAACGCTTTTAGGCGGGGGAGGTTTTATATTGAAGCCAGGAACGATGGCTTGACGTTACCTCCGCAACCTGGAATCATCTTTTTTTTCGAATCATGTGGTGTAATGGTTGAGACTTCGGCTACTACAACAAGGGTGCCGGGTTCAATCCCCGGGCAGTACAAAGATTTGTGTGCATGAACATTTATGATATGTTAACAATGTTTATAATAAAAGGTGTAATAAAAGGTGTTTATCAGTTGTGTAGTATCCATATTACAGACTAATGCTTAGTATGGAACTAGATGGCGTTGTGTGAATGTCAGTTGATATTTATTTTATTTATAATCAGACAATTCGGTCATTTAACCGGCCATTTAGGACAACCAAACTGGCTCAATTTACATACAGTAGTTTTCACAACCCTGTGGAATTAGAAACCACGGTCTTGCCACGGTCCAAATTTCACGAAGCATTTTAAACCAATACTCATCTCACTAAGCCAACACCGGCTACTTCCCATCTCGTAAACTTCCCATTTCATAAACCTTCAATTGTACCTACCAAAAAGTTGCGTTTGGTAAACTTTTTATATTTGATAAATTTATTCCCATTTCGAAACCTTTTCAGTAATTGCATATGTTAATTCCCATGGAGTAAGATTACTTTGATTTGATTAATTTAAGTAGTAGCTGTGTAGTACAAACTGTACATGAACGTCTGTATGTATTGGTCCGAGTGTTTTTTTTACGTTTAGCATTTCTTAATAGCTATGTTGTGCGAGAAGGCTTGAATGGATCAATCCTTTAGTAGGTATGATGTTTGGTATATTTTGACTGCATATCCATATATTTTTCTCTGTGCCTAATACACGTCGCTTGAAAGCAATAACAAAAATGTTCGGGTTCGTAAGCAAGATAATTAATGATATTTGCTTAAACTTCCTTACGAGTTAGGTGAAACTGCACGTGTAACAATCAACATCTAACACAAAATATTACAAACATTTCAAATTTTCGCATGAATAAGCCCAAGCAAGATTTGTGTTTGAAGACTGCCAAGTACTGGTAGGTACTTTTACTGGCTTGTGAGTTTAAATTTTACGTAATCAGCGTCAACCTTGACGTTTAAGTAATCCCTCAAGTGACGAACTCCAGCCATTGTGAATGTGTCGAGGGCAGATAAATATATATTATTATTAGATAAATATTTTGACGACCCATTTGGTTTGCGTTGAGAGGTCGGCTGCAACACCAAGGGTTCCGGGTTCGATCCCCGGGCAGTACAACATTTGTGTGCATGAACATGTCTGTTTGTAATGGTCTGGGTGTCTTCTATGTATAAATGTATGTATTTACAAAAAAAAATGTCTACAAGTATATTTATCGTTGTTTAGTACCATAATACAGGCTTCACGCTTAACTTGGGACTAGATGGCGCGTGTGAATGTCAGTGGATATTTATTTATTATTTATTTATATATTATGTGTCTAAAGCGTAAGAAATCGAAGATTTGTAAAGTTTCCCCCTTTATGACGGGTGAAGCGCTTTGCCAATGTTTTCTGCTTGAATGATATGAAAAACTTCTGACAACATCCCTTTATGCGAAACACTGTCTTAACTCTAATTAAGTAAAGGTTGTTTTGGAGAAGCAAGCTATGCGGAGGAAAAATTCATTTGCAATGTTAGTGGATAGTCGTTTATATCTTAGTTTATGATTGTAAGTCAAACGGCGAACAGCGAAACTATTTACGAGGTTGTTAAATTTAAGACAGATTGCACTGTTTCCTTTATAACATTTTTAGACGAGACACGTTTCATTATGTCTGAGGGTTGACAGATAAGCTTTAACTACATTAAATACATTACATTTTTTACTATGGACTAATCATGAAATGGTATTTTGTTAGGTTAAACAATACATAACAGGGACAAAAAGGTGATACAGCCCTAATATTCATTCTTTAGGCAGCTAAAATCTAACTCACAGCTTATTCCTTTGTCTCGGCATATCAATGCCTTAAAACCGATGACCGTTGAAGCTGACAAATTATGGAGTAGAGAACGCATCTTGATAAGAGTTACTTAGGACGTCTATCAGCCCAATGGACCTCATCCTCATCGTCTATCAGCCCATAGGCTGTGGATTTTTTATATATTTATCCCATCTCTACCTAACCAATTTCTCACAACATAAATTTGAGTTATTATTTAAATACTTTTATTCAAGACATTATTACCATCAAAAGTTACTAAGTGCATTATGGTCCCTTTACCGATATTTAAAGGTGCAAGTATGATATTACCCCTTTATCAGAAGAAATGACCGCTTATACTGAAATCTTCTGCCCTAGCTTCCAATATTTACATTAAATATGACCCAAAGCATTACCCTATCCTTTGATCTTACAGCTCTTTGACCGTTCCTTGCTGCACTTTAAATTCATCTTGTATATTTGACCTGGAAACCCGTTTATTGAAATCTTGTTGTACCAGCGCTATCAGATTGGTTACTCATTTTAATAGCGATTATTTGTACTTTTCAGGATTATCGACTTTATGAAACCATCGATACGATCATATCAATATAATGCAATCTGACATTACATAGACATTTACACACAGTTTGCTACGATTTATAGCTGGTAGGCATGTGAAGGTTTTCGTAGTAACTTTAGCCAATCACAAATCTTCGTAGGGCTTGTACTAAACTGGTGGAGTCGATTACCTTTAGGAACAGTCTCATTTTGAATGTAACCATTAACAGCTCGTTTCAGTGCACTGCTGGGCACAGAGCCTTCTCACCGATAGTGAGGAGTTTTGTCCTAGTGAATATGCTGTTTCTAGACAGCCACGATTAATCCTCGGCCGCATCATCACTTATCATCAGGTGAGATGGCCATTAATTGCCTGTCTACGGAAGATATATAAAAAATGAGGGAGCGCTGCTAGTCGTACTCTGTGTTTGTCCCTAAAAGTGGCGTTTTACGGCACTCGTAAAACGCGAGCAAGCGATGGAGAGGGCGAAGCTTGGGTATTCTCTACGAGATCAACTCAGGAATAAGGAGATACGTAGACAGACTAAAGTCACCGACATAGTCACCCGGGTCGCCAAGCTGAAGTGGCAATGCGCAGGCCACAAGCCCGGAGAACCAATGGTCAATGGGCCAGAAAGATTCTTGAGAGGAGACCACGTACCGGAAAGCTTAGCGTAGGATGGCAAGAAGATAGGATGACCTGATGTAGGTCGCCGGAAAGAGCTGGATGCATATTACCTCAGATAGAATAACATAGGAAAACATTGGACGAGGCCTATGTCCAGCACTGGACGTCCAAAGGCTGAAATGATGATGATGACCGCACCCGCGGAAAGAGTAGGGGTGACGATTATATTCTAATCTGCAGTTATCATATGGTTGACGCAGTGCCACCTAGTTCCTAATTGAGCTAACTAGCAAAAAAATTCCGCCCTATAATGGGAGGGAAGGTTTAGTATAAGACTCACCAATTTTATGAATTAGGACATGAAAATGTAAACGGGATTGTAGACAGTAACTTAAGAAACCTATTAAAAAAGATTTGAAATCCCATTAAAACATTTCATGTAAAATGGTGCCAAGGCAACCACATAAGCTTTGCGCTGTGAAAAAGATATCAAATATTATGCAGAGCCATGCTTCCGAATCTACAGGACCGACGATTACTTCTACAAATTCTAGATATCAGTGGCTCGTTACTTTAGATCAGAAACTAAATATTCGCATCGCCCCACGATGGTAGCGAAATGACGAAGCCGTACATATTTACTGATATTTAGAATTTGTGGAAGTAAGAGTCGGTAGAGTTAGGTCGTGTAGATTCAGAAGCTTGGTCTACATGAGATGTAATATATTTTTCACAGCGCAAACCTTATGTGGTAATCTAGGCAACTATTTTATATGGAATGTTCTTGTGGGATGAACATTTTTTTAATGGTGGATTTCTTTCTCACTTCATTTTTTTAATTCCACAAATTAATTATGCCCAATAAATTAATAAAGACCCCCGAATTAAAATTACTTCAATTGGCTAATAGCGCTAAGCGTCGCACGCCAGTTGTCGTCAACAATTTATTTTAATGACCAACGCCCCATGGCGGGCGCGTGGAAAACCGGTCCGCAGTTTAGGAGACGTTGATTTTTCACGGGGTGGCACGATAACGCCGCAGGTCTAGAATGATTTGTAGCCCTGACCGGTTGACAAACACTGACAAAGTGTTGTATTTAAATTGGAAAAGGCTTTCCAGGCATATTATCGCATGGAAAATATGAGCAATGAGTATGATAATGTACTTAAATTTGAAATGTTGTTTCGCATGCTTTGGGGTTCTGTATAAGAATTTCAAATTAATCGTAGTAGGTTGCCAACTCCTACTGTTACCAACATACAAAATTTAGCGATGTTGATGTCCTTCACCTGACTAAGTCTCCATTTAAAAGAAAGCTTAAATCAAAAATGCGGTCCGAGGCAGGCATATTAAGTTTATTTATTTAGAAAATTTAGTTTATTAGAATTTATTAGAATTACCTTTATGTATGTACGATGACTACCTAAGGTGATGGGTGCATGTGTATGTGCGTTTACTTTACTTGTACTTTTACTTAATTGTATACTAAGTTTTATATTTTTATATTTATTTATGAACGGTGGACGTGTGGTTAAGATAAATAAAAAAATATTAATAAAAAACCCAGTCTACCTACGTGGCTAAGTGATGATTGAATTCGAGTTAATTTGTTGTTTCTTCTCCTTCTCATTAATGATAACTTCATTTGCTATTATAACACGTTTTTTTTGTCGAACTATTGCTGACTGTTAACTTGATGATGATTATTATTAAAGTTTGTATTTTTTTGTCTACTTGATGACATCTCGAATAGGTTTTGTACCTATTCGGTCAGCCGCGATCACTTACTAAAAACGTCAATTACTTATTACTATAACATGTTGTGAAACTCTTTTATTGGCTAAGTGTTTACATTAATAGTTTAAGGACATGATTGTTAAAAAATGCTGTTGAGTTTCTAAATAAATAAATAAAAAAAAAAAAAAAAAAAAAAAAAAATACAATGTACGGTAAGTTTGCTTTATATGTAGTTTGGGATATAAAAAAACTTTGTTGAATTTATTACATAGAATAAATATGGTTGTATCTATTTAGCGTGAAAATATGTTCTGTTATTAACAAAAACTAATCTTTATTCCGATTTATTAGTTTCCATATAGATACTAGCGTAGTGTAAGACGTCACTGGTCCGTCAGATCGAAGGGTTCCGCTAGTGGTTGCTTTATAAAGAAAGCGCAGGACCGGGATATCTAGTGTGAAATAGGAGAGATTTACTTCTAACAGTAGATCACAAAAAGTTGAAGATAGGGACCATTTTGGTGGTATTTACTGGTTTGAGATTCGATTTGATAAACACTAAAAATGTTCTGAAAACTGGAAACAAAAACTATTTCTAGGGGTTTATAAAAAAGATATAAACGAAAATAAAGTCTGGAAACCATTAAAAATAACGATTTGGTTTTATTCAGTGTTCAAATTAATAAAATATTGTAGACATCACTAACAACTTTAACAGTCTAAGTCTTAGAAAGTCGTTGACGTAATAATTTAAAAAATAAGAAATTTATGCAAACATCAAATTAAACTATCATTAAAAACTCTAAATTCTCCTTTTATGGTAACATAAAATATTTTACAAGCAAATATGGCAAAACGTACCAGGAAATAAAACCGTAAACAAAATTCTTTCTTCGCCACATAAAGGCAGCCAGAAGCACTTTTAATTGGGGTGGAAATTGTGATAAATGCCATCAGATAAGCAAAGCCACCAGCACGAAGGAGGGAAAAACGAGTTTCTGGTCAAAAGCCAGTAAAGCCACACACATTAACCTAATTCGTTTTAATTGCCCAAACTAATCATTTGTAAGGAGTATTAAGTGTGCGCGGCATTTGTTAATATGTTACCGCTAAAGTAAGAATACAAACATAAACAAGCAAGTGCCGTAAAGGGCTGCTTAGGAATACATATTTTTAATATGTACTGCTATCTTCAACTCGCTTGCCAAGCGTGAGATTATGACATAACCCAACATATCTGTGAGAGGGCTGCTGCTGAATAAAGTATATTAATATATCTATAAATTGTAACGTCAACGTAAAACGTAATTGAATTATAAATTAAACAGTCCTTAAAGATTTAAGCGCCATGTCGAACAAATAGTGCAAACGAACGAAATATTTTTAATAGGTTTTGGTTTCCCGGCGGGTAATATAAAATATATAAGGACACCTAATTTAATGCTTAATAATCTAGCTTACAGTTTGTAACTCAAAATTGTGATTGATTGGTAGGTACATAATAAGAACAACTTTTTATTTTTTTCATAATATGTACATAAGTGATATTATTAAGGACATCTTATTTATTGATATTCAAGTTTGTACTCAAAACGTTTATCATATAATATATGTTACTTTATCTGTACTATGTTCTTGCAAATAAACTATTATTATTATGAAAACATATCAGCTAATATTTAAGTATAAATTTAATAACCGGACGATCCGAATATGGTCGTATTTCAAACATTACCTCTGACAAACACATTGTTTGTTTTAGCTTGATTTATGGCCGGCCTGCGATTGACCTTGTGTCACGTTAACTAAAGCGGCATATATTTCCATATAAGTCAACACCTTGAATGGAAAAATTTAGGCAAAAATTTTATCACCTGCTCGTTAAATGATTGTGGCTTAAGCATTGAAAGCGCGATTTAAAGTGGCATTTGCCTTTTAGGGTAAATTTGACATAATTTTGCCATACATTCCTATTCTAGGACTGGGTCGCAACTCTCATTACTTATGGATATTAATTCGTTTAAGTGTCGGTCCTTGTTTCGAGGAATATAGTAATTTCATCGTCCCTATTCCATCTTGCTAAACAGTGAACGAGGCTTTGACTATATGCCAATTATCGCTGAAGATATTTGCCGAAATATTTACGGTTATTCTAGGTAACGGGTTTGATGAAACTCATTCCTATAACATAGAATAAGCTGTAATATGTAAAATACTATGAAAAATATGAGTTCCCACGTCATAGATTAAAGTAGTCACGGAAAATTAAGATCTTCTGTCACCACTCCTACCGCTTTTTGTTAGTGCAGTAAAATATATCTTACGCAAAAAATAACAAATAACGGGTAAAAACACCTCTATTAAGACCTTAATGTTTCCAGGTGCTGCTATTTTCAACATTCCTACCAAGCATAGAAATAATTTATTACGATTGTAGAGACTAGAGGTCAGGGTAGATTAACTAAATGTATTAAATACTATTTTGGGTATAATTGAATACTCTTTTCTTTTTCTTGGGAATGCATATATACACTTCTAACAGATGTCCTTTGCTATTTAGTGATGCCAATGGTACAAATTTCCTATGTAAAATTTTGTAAATTGTTTCACTTGTTGCGTATCATCATATCAGCTCATTCTACATCCCCACCGAGGGGCACGAGCCTACCCGTAAAGGGTATATGTATTTAAGTAATTCAAAACAATTGTTTGATACTTTAAGTACTTCGTATCGATACGAGAGTTCTGGCTCTACCAGAGTGAAACCGGTCTCAAAGAAAATAGGCGTGAAACAACGTTGTATTAATCAAGTTAGTGTGATTACGTACACCAATATTCCACCTTGCCCCCTCAATATTTTCAATTATCAATCGTTGCTGATTCCGAGTTGCTAGCGATGATGGATAGCGATATCATTAAAAAACAGGTGAGTCATTTCCTTGTTTGCCTGTCTATGAAATAAACCAAAAAAGGCAAAGTCAAAAACATTTATTTCAAATTAGGCTTACAAAAAGCACTTATGAACGTCAAAAAATATACAAAAATATAATAAAGAAAAAACTTAAATACGCAAGTCATCTTATGTTCAGTTACGAGACATAACCTCCAATGTAGATCGCAAAAGTGTCGTTTGTCTTAGTAACATTCCTATGACGAATTTGTTTTTTTAGTATTCTGCGTTTACGTGTTTTTCTGTATTTACGTTTATCTACGAAAATTCAGTCATCCGTATAAAACGCTTCGCCAACACTTTGTTTTGTAAACAACGAAAGAGCGTTCGCTGGCGTTAGTATTTTTCTTGATACATACCCAATGGGTAATGATAAATACTGATGATAAATATGGGTAATACATAATGATGTATCGAACTATATTGATCACTTTAACACAAGTCACAATAAGTGGTACCTATATGTAGGGACTACGCAAGGTATAGTCAGGTTAGGAGTAGCAGAATTGGTCTTGTATTGGATGCTTATTATTTCACAATTTCGCTTTTTTATGTTCACAAAACACATACTTATTTGATTTGTTGACAGTACATGAAGTAGTAAATTAGTGTTAGTAAATAAGCCTGGGCATACGGTAAGGTAATATAGTGTTTAAATAGAACACTGAAGTACGAATTTGTGTAATAACCAAATAATAAAGATATGATTATCGTGCCAATTATATACTAGGTGGTAGACTCGATACTGAGTCGTCTAGATAGGAACCACCGCAGTGCCCGATATTATCCCGTGAAACAGGAGTGTTATGCACTTTTGTGTTTCGGGATGAGGGCACTGTAGCTAGTAAAGTGAAATTACCGGGTATAAGAGACCTAACATTTGTTGTCTCGGGTGACGGGCGCAGTGCGGCATTGGTGGGGGTTAATAACTGTCTATCAGTTGTTGGTCTCCTTTAATGCCGCTCTATCATGCGTTGCGTATAACTTACCACCAGGTGACCGTCCTGTATACTTAAAACACAAATAAAAAATCACGTGAAAATTAAACACAAACAAATACTACAAGAGAAACATCTAAAATAATATATTTTTTGAATTTAAAGCAACATTAGGCCAGGAATTTCTGTGAACAGCATACAATATAGAGTACCTACGTAGTAGGAGTACCATGATTAGTCAAAATTAAATAAGCAATCATATTTATTACAATATATTATAATCATTCTAACACTCAATGACTAGGATGTAACTACTGCAACTGAATTACACTGAATTGAAAAACCATTTGCTAATTGAATTGATAAGCAGAAAATTGCAGTCTAATCACAATAATTGAAACCCATTCCTTATTTGCGTGTTGTTGAACTTTTAGGGAAATAATTAATGTTGAATTTAACGGAATTGCTTCATAACAACGTTGGCAGCAGTATTAAATATTTTTGCGGGAATACCGACAGGTAATACTTCAAACGACATTCCGACGTAACAAAGCTAGAAGTCACGAAACGGAAATAATGCGGAACACTAACCATACGACAAACTAGAAAAATACGTAGGACGAGTCGTGAATTTAAATCACGGAGGTGCTCTATATGAAACGTATCGCTCTTTCAACATACTTTATAAGTACTGATCAAATCTATTGATGATAAGTCTCTTATTCAACTATATTTTTCACAGCATAATAATATATCGTATTCATAGTCGAAATAAAGTTACATAATAAGTTGCTCACGGTTATCAAAACTGCTGAAGCAGCGGTAAGTAGTCCTAAATTCCATACTGTATAAGAAGTTCAACGATAAATAATAATTGTCAAAAGAGATAATTGGCAACGGTCGTCACGGTTCGAAAGCCAAATATGATAGCATTGGTGCAGATCTTCATTAAGTAGCAGTAAACGTTACAGCTGTATAATACATTCATTCAACTTTCAGGGTACACATAAATTATCTTACATTTTGATCCAGACCATCAAAGGAAAGTCGTTAAGGACAAGTAACAAAATACAATGTTTCGATGTCTAGTCTTCAGGGACCTCTAGTCTCGCAATATAGCGGTGTTGCTTACCATACAGATGACCAAACAGTGTGAGTACTATTACTGGTATGTTTACCCGGAGGTAATTGATACAGATAAATATAGACACCTTACTTTGGAGGAGTAATGAGTGCGACAACGCTCTTTTAAAACTGAGCGAGAAAAGAAAATAATAATAATAATACGTAACCGTGGTATTACACTGATCGAGGCGCCATCATGCCAAATCGCCCAAATCTCATGTCTGCTCACAATCGGAAGAACTGATTGTTTACATTAATAATAATTATAATAATTTATTTCCATCGACAATATTTTTCACAGTCTTAAACTAGTGATTTGGAACCTCCATCTAAGCAACAAGCCTGTGTTAGGAGGTTCCGCTCTTCCATATTATGTCAATATTACTAAGCTTTATATAATCATTTTTGTATAAAAGTAACAAGCTTAAATGTGTGTTTGTATGTGTGTGCATGCACGTGCGTGAGTGTGTAGGTGTTCGTGCGTGCGTGTGTGTTTGTGAATGTGCATTATTAAGTCTACGTCTAAGGTAGAATCCAGTTAAATAAACATAACACATTACATATCTATGACTATGCATGCATAGTAGGCCTTATTCCCTGCAAGCATACAGCCCGTCGCCTAGCTACAAAAAGCAACTGCGCCCAGTGATATGCTAAGCGACCGCCGTTGATAACGGCCACGTAGCCGGCCGCACTGCATGACCGCACGTTCCCTGCAATGTGCCGATTTTATGTCAAAGTAGATAGGAATGTTGAATAAAAGAATGTTGCATGTATCGTGTGATGGAAAATTTTGGCTCGTTAAGGTTATTTTTTCGTATAAACTTGTATGCAATACATGAATATAACATTAAAGTTGGAGGTTTTAGTACGTACATTGTTAGTCGAGATAGCCAGCAAAGTTAATTTAATAATGTTTGATACATATTGCATGTTATTTTGTAACATAGAAAGTTGTTTTATATACATATACTTGGTATGTAGATAATGCACTAAAAAACTTTGAGTCATCAGGTCAGACTCCCATCCATGACCATTAATGGCACGTACGTTTGCATTAACTGAAAATCATAGTTCGATTCCAAAATACCCAGAAGATAATATTATACACTAAGTTTTTGTGCTAATTTTTTTTTGTATTGTCTAAATTTGTTAGCTTGATGATTTTGTGGAACAATGACGTGTTTATATAATGCATTATTTCTTGATTTCAGTTTCATAAATGGTATTTTAATCAAAATATACATTTGTATATTTTAATAATAAAAGCGACAATTCTTACATTTTAGGAAATAAAAACATGTCAAGTGATTAACACTGAATTAATACAAATGATTCATTTGCATGAGCCCCTTGGTGTAATGAGGGCTAATTTGAATATCTTATTTGAGTTAAGGAAAAGTGTTTAGACATTAATAGTGTCGTGTGACACGTTTCGAATCGGTCATGGAATTATTTTTCACTCTTGTACCTCACTTTTACAATGTGAAAATTGGTAAGTAATATGCGACAGTGAACAATATTATAATCTTTATTTTTTCTAGCATGTTGTTGGTATATTGTATTATAAGCTATACCATCCCCTGCGGACACTCAGAATATTTCAAGCTGATTATCGGAAAATAAAGATGTTTCTGTGCTTAGAAGCGCACATTAAGACATCGGCTCTAACTACTCGTACTATGCTATTTAGGTAGGTCCTCGTTGATACCTACCACTCTGCATTTAGCCCGCATGATAGGATAACTTAGGGCCAATCGCTCCATAGTATTATTACTATAATCATCTATAATAAGCCCATAATTTTTCAAAGCTTAGAATAGATCTTTACGCACAGTATACTTATAAGAGGGTTTTTACTAGGCATTTGCCGACTGCGAATTAATACTTTTTGACATATAGAAAAAGACATTATGACAATTGACTAGACGACAGGAAGGCATTTGGACGACAAGAAGACGAGACAACGAAGAGGAATAAGAATTATAGTCCTAGTATTATTATTTCTACCACCTTTTTCCGCCCTTTCAGCATCCAAACCCACGACCCACGTATCAGGCACTAATAACCCAACATTGCACGGAAGCATTGCCCATAGTCTCAACTTACACCTTCCGAGACTTTAGTCGCATCGACACAGTACACAGTACTTGCATCCTACTAAATAACGAATCTTACTCTCTTGGGATATCTCCCAAGAGACCTATATTATATAATGATGATCATTAAATCTTCTTCAGAAGCTGGGGTAATTCAGGTCTTATAACGCTTCTCTTAAAACAGCTAGGTACGAAATTATGTAATGTTTTTGGGTTCTTAGATTGCCTAAAACTAAGTTAAACCAAACCAAACCTCGAATTGTCATGGTGAATATTTCTAAATAGTAGAAAATATCTTAGTATTCCACCAACACTTACTCGGCCGTCAAAACAAGTCTATAAAGCTCTTAAAAATATAGGGGTACTTTATTAGTAATATAGGTTCCTAATAATATAAGTTTTTCATAAATGTACCCATTCATCTACATAATACAAATCCTTACGATATCTGCAAAAAAAATGTAACGTGTAAGTTTTTAAGATACCCATATACTAAGCACCATTAAGTCGCCTTTACCAACTAAAAAATAACGAAAACTGGAAACATGAGTACTCTAAATACCGCTGTTAAATGTATAGCACCAAAAACTTCAACGTGAACCATTTCTTGCCGTCGCTGTTAAATATCGAAAAACTTATCAGTCCAGTCTTTTTAGTCCAATCTGACGTGTCAACGCGTCCTTGTGGCAGCCCCTAGCCATAATTTACCCGGTGGCGGTTTCGTGTCTGTTTACATTACATTTAATTAAAACTCCAACGTTTTATAGGCTTTTTCTGTCCTCACCGATGCTCCACATACTCGTCCATTTATTGTGTTTACGCCTTTTAATAACATTTTACGCTTCAATCCCGGTAATTGCAGGTTTAAAGCCAAAATGAAATCAGCAGTCCACTTTTCCGCTTTAAGGGTTTAACATCAATCGAGTGATGGAACTACAGTATAAAGAGAGGAATTGGGAATGGAGTTGTTTAATTTCGAACAGAAACGATATTTGCACATTTTAATGATTGTTGATACTTAATTTGTTAATTGCATACGAAATAATTCATCAAATGGTTGATGTGACGTAGTTTAAATGTGCAGATTTTAAATGATATCATGAGATAGCTAACACTCTAGTACATGTATATACACATATTTTTTGGTATGGGATTTGCATTTGAAAGGCTTTGTAGGGCTGAGTATAGAGCCCCTCTACCAAATAAGATTGTTAATATCATTAATTTATTATCAAATAGAAACAACATATTTATTAAAATTCAACTTCCTTGCTCATATTTAGATCTTATGCATTATTAATATTTTATTATTTTAACTTTCAATGTGCGCGAAATATGATTTATACCGTATAAATACAATAAAATATTTGATTCGGAAGTACGAAACCTGGTACTTCCTAAACAGTTGTTATCAGAAAAACAGAAAGCTTGTAAAATACATTTACAGCAACAAAACATGATTTTCAATAGACACATTGTCTGTTTAAACAGTAAAAATACAACTAACATTTTAATAATATTATCATATCATAGGAATTTTATCGGTGTGTCTTTGAATTTTATTCCTTTGCTTAATAGGGTAAATATTTTAAGCAAAATGTATTCTTGTATCAATTTTATTACAAAATCTAGAATATAACAAATGTTATCAATATTTTATATATGTACCACCACATTCCTGAAAACTTATTTCATTTGCTATAAAAAATAAGAAAAACAATTAACCAGGCCGTTAATTGTTACAATAAAATTGTAACAATTAACGGCCTGGTTCTTATCAAGTAGTTTCCTTGTTGAAGTTGAAGCACGTGATGCATTTGTTTTTCTTTACAAATACACAATTTAGAGCTTTTTCTTTAAGTATATTTTGATTTCCATTTTTTATTTAAATTAATATTTTTTTTAAGGCAACCTAAATGTATTTTCTTGTAACCTACATTTCTAATGGGCTGTTATATTATTCAACAAGTGACTATGTAAATTCTAATTTTAATTTTTCAGTGATGCATCATAAATTATTAAATTAAGAACATTTAAAATTATAGAGAATGCTACTTTGTACATAGTCGCAAAACCACACTACGTACCCTATTCCAGGATCTAATCAATTTGTAACCAAATTATCATAGCAACAAAATGCATTAATGCATGAGATATGCGCGCGTTTTCACTACTGTTATTGCATTGTGACTAAAATCACAGCTGCATTGTTATCAGCTGGTTTATACGGCAAAGGCTACATAAGTAAATTAAACTGACTTACAGTCACTTTGGCACCATTATGAACTCTGTTGCTTGAAAATAAGATCCAGATATTATACATCTTTTTGCACGTGACCGTACGTGACGCATTTTGGCGTGGTAGATATTTAAATGGGCAATAAACACTGATTTATTTGAGTTTTTTTGGATTTTTCAACGCCAATAGTTTGTTAGAAGTTTGGTATTTTATTAGTTGGTTTCTTTTCATTAGTTGTTAATCGCAGTTTTACTATTTCTCTGGATACTTAATTTTATTTATCACTAGCTGTTCTCCTCGGTATTACCCGTGTTATAAAATTATATACCCCCGTAGAAAAACATAACTAAAAAACAAAGCATATGCGACGCGCGGCCGCCGTGTGGCAAAACATTGCTTTATTATTCTAAATTCAAAAGTTTTTCCTAAGCTAAAAATACCCTGTGTATTATTTTATAACATTAGTTACTTGCCAAAAAAGACCAGTCCAAATCAAAGCAGCCGTTTTAAAGATTACCCGGAACAAACAGACGGACAAAACTTTAAAAGGTCAGTAAATAGTACTGCTGTGTTTAAATGAATATTCATTACAGTAAATAAATTAAACTCAAAATATTTTTCATTGTGAAAAATAGCACCCAATAAATCCGTGGTTCTGTTTTTTCTTTATAAATATTTATAGATCCGCAATGGTCATACGACGGCTGCTAGATACGTGATTAAATATTAAATCTTTTAACTCCAGTGTTAATATTTATTTATTTACATTTACCCTTTCTTTGTTTGTTATTTTAGTAACAAGTACCTTTTGCAGTGTCCCTTAGTTACGTATAAGGGACACACACATTTTTTGATAAATGTATAAACGAAGGGCTATTAAGATCAAAACCAAAATCTTTAAGTTTCTACCTATCATTTATGTGTGAGGATTTTTAAAGGTACAAAGTTTCAATGGTAATAATAGCATCTAACACAATATTTCATCTGATTTTTTAAAATAAAATACTAAATAATATTGCGAACAATTATTTCACAGGATATAATCAATAATTTTTATTTGTTACCACGAAACTGTCCCTTAGAAATGAAGCTAACTATTTTGAATTTTACGACTACAGGTATTAGGTCTATCTTTAGAAATAGACCTAAGTTGTCATTTTTATCATTCTGTTCGAAATAAATAAATTAAAACAGCGCCATTGCGCGTAGTTGTATATTTGAACAAACACACATCGCGTGCTCCCTTAGATAGGGAATGTCATAAGACTGTCGCCGGTTAGACGCCGGTCGTCACCTCACTCATTACTTTATTGTTCACCCAACCGTACGATTTGACCATAAAAAGTATTACTTTTAAAGGGGATTGGGACTGAACGTGTCACATTGAAATGTCCGGGTTAGGGTTTAATATGGTAACTGACGACCCATTGGGGTTGCGGTTGAGACGTCGACTGCAACACCAAGGGTTCCGGGTTCGATCCCCGGTCAGTACAAACATTGTGTGCATGAACACGTCTGTTTGTAATAGTCTGGTGTTTCTATGTATAATATGTAGGTTTTTACAAAAAAAATGTATATAAGTATATTTATCCGTTGTTTAGTACCCATAAAACAGGCTTCACGCTTAACTTGGGGCTAGATGGCGCTTTGTTAATGTCAGTGGATATTTATTTATTTATTAACTATAAAGAGAAGTCGAAATGCGTATGGGCGAAATCCACATCATCGAACTGACACTAAAAATATTCTTATTTATGCATATTAGTTTAAATTTGCACTTCTCCATCTGCCTCTCAAACTTTACTTATATTTTTACATTTAGTCGGACTACTAAGAGTTTTAGTGAATGCAGGTCATTCATGCAAAAGACCAGCGTGGAAGGTAATGGTTTTATATTATGTCCCTAAATCTATGCGACCCAGAGTAAAAAAGACCACATGAGCCAAGCGTATATGCCATAATAAAGGGCTGATATATTGTGACCAAATAAAAATCTAACGAAAATTTATTGTGAAGAATAGCTGCGCGATAGAATTAACCGTGATAAAAATGAAGCTTTTAAGATTGCAATTGTTTCAGGACAACTTCATACATAATATCGTTACCTAGTCATTAAAATTTTATGGTAATGACATTATTAAGTTCATGACATCTCTTTTCATCTGCTTATAGCAATCACATATTGCTTTGGTGCAAGAACATTCATTACGATTCATTTGTCACGTTTAAGCTTTCAAAAGCTCGAAAGTTAGAGTTGCGCATAAAATATTTCGTGCCTATTTTAACAATATTACAATCATAATATTGATCCATTTAAACATATTGTTGAATCCAAATATATGTTTTAAAACTGGCCGAGATAAAGTTGAATTTGCGCACGAAGGATTCAAGACAATGGCACGAAACCAATAGAATGGAAGTTTCTCCTGTACTAGGAAATATAGTGTCTAGTTGTTGCTTTAATTTAAAAGATTAGTAAAAATATTATCAGACACGCACTAAATAATGAACGAAAACCATTATCTTGGCGTCATCATGGATGAGTTCATAGAAGATTGAATTTTAAATAGTTTTATAAACATTTATTATTGTCCATAATGAAGTAAAAAATAAGAACGTAGTTAATACAAAAAAAAAACATTGGACTGATTATGAAAAAAACTTGTGTACTTTCGAAGTCCCAATGAAACTTGTTACGTTAATCTTTTCAATATTTAGTAAATTTTATACTATCCTTTTATGTTTTTATCAAAACGATGTATCTATACTACTACTTATATTAATCGTTAAACCATGATATTAACTTTGGGGTTTTATAAATACGGTAACAAACAGAAGCACAAACTTGACTTGTTTATTCCTTTTAATTACTCATAAGCAACCTTTTCTTATCATCGCGTGACGTATTAGTGTCACACTCATTCCGATAAGCCTATTTAAATACTTTTTGCCATTAAAATAGCCTCTGCTAGGAGCACCCTTGGTTAAATATTCATTATGCGATATAAATGTGTTACAAATTGTCAAGGATTTTCAATGATTAATTAAAAGAAACCTTTGAGGCTATTATTTTGTACTTGTATTTTAAGTGATATGTTTTATCTGTCTTGAATAAAAAACAAAATTATAGTATGCTACATTATATTATTAAATTATATCCAATAAAAACAATTTTTTTTAAACAAAAAAGATTGTTTTTATTTATTAATATTTTTTATGTCATGTAGCCAACGGGATAACCAATTCCCTCATCCGATGATGTTAATGAATTTGAATTGACATACCTGCATTCAACAGATGCAATATCTAACAACATACTAACCAAATTTATCTGTAATACCCACGTACTTTCTTCCTGAAATACAGAAGTGAACCAGGTATTAGGCTGGCACTTTGCTAGATACCAACTTAGACGATTTAATTATCCAACCTACCACCACCTAGAAAAGCGTACAGAGAATATTACCTGAATCTTAAAAGAAACACAAATCAAGTCGTAAATTTGAAATTCATTAAAAGTATGATCGATTTTAAAGCGACCCAGTTCCGATAGCGTAGAACGAAATGGAAAAATAACAGCAAACTAATTGGAGTACTCCTGGTTAAACCCTTTTCATTCGGTTTTCGAGTTATCGGGCCTAATTTAAATGGTTTGCCTCGTTGGTGAATTTTGCTGTAGGTATTTGTTCAGGTTTTATTCGAGTTTATAATCAGCCCTTCACTCTTTCGAGTTAATTTCGAAGGCTTTTATTTAAGGCGTAAAGTTAGTTGCTTTTGTTGTTATTACAAGTACTAAAAGTAAGCCTATATTAACGAATACTTAATTCTAATAATATTAACTGCTGCTGCTATCTCTAGGATTCAAACCTGAAACTTTCAATAATTATATAAGTATTTTAAATAAAGATTCAAAGTATATACGAGTAAGTATTTCACTTTATAAAAGTAGTTTAACTTTTAGGAAAAGACCTTCCTGGAATTCGTATTTTAAACAACCTCATATTAGGATATCAATCATATTATATATAATCCTGAAAGACAGTTCTTACTAGTTCAGGGATCAGAGCCTTCTATAATTATGTAACCTAGTTTTTAGTACAAATAAATAAATTAATTAAATAAAAAAATATTAAAAATATCATTGAAACTAGTTTTCTATAAATCAGTCAAAGACTCACGAAATAAACATTAACATCCACAAATGTAGGCATAGGTTCTTAAACCAATCTATCTTGCGATAAAATGAAAGCCAGAATTCGTGAAAGTTAGTAAAAAAAATCCACGATATAATGGTGTTATCAAAAAGTCGACGTTTGACTGAGATTGCGTGTGGACGGCTCACAGCCAAGAATTTATAAGATTTAGTCGGAAAATAAATTAGCTGCGACGGAAAAGTTTGGTAAATAGGAGGGGACGCAACGTGGATGACGGAATACATTTAAAATATTGTGATATGATATGCTGTGAAGACCAACTCCAAACGTTTTGTAATTCTTAAGTCTCCTAAGGTTAGCCTAAACTCAGGTTAGACATTCCAGGTAAAAATTAGGACCAAAATTTTATTTATTAAATTGGAAATTCCATTGAAGTCATTATATTAAATTTGGTTGGGATTCCACGTTATATTTTCATACGATCAAACTCATTAGATCTTTGTACAAAACTGTATAAATAATTCACATGGGCAAAAATGTGTATGGAAATAAATGAATCTTCTAAATAGCAATAAGGCCAACTTTATTTATAACACAATGATAATCATTCATAATTTGAAACAAAAAATAGTTTGATTAAGGAGTTTTAGATACAATACTTGTAAAACGGCAGTTATCATAAACTACAGATTATTACACCAAATATTGACCGTTGCGTGAAATATTTTACCAATAAACGCAAATAATTAAATTAATATTTTAGAATAAAATTTTCAGGAATGACTCTGACTCAAATCATATCCATGCCTTAGAGATCCCTGGCCGTCATTGTCTCACAAGGCCAAGTGAAGTTTGTGCGTCCTAATCGCCGCAAGCAAGCTGATTACAACTCAAACATTCCTCAAGCTTTCTTAATGAGTTGCCTTTCGAACTTATTAAGAAAGCTTGAGCTTGATTTATTAGGCGAATTTATATTCTTTTTTTGCTCACTCAAAGGGTTATACTGTGAAATCTTGAAATTCTCATTCTAGTACATTTATTTTTATCCACACGCAATATAAGGTTTTTACTGAGATTGTTATACATTGTCAATGATTGTCATACTCTGTGAAATATTTTTGTGCGGTACCTTATAATAGATATAGAAATAAGGCAAATGATAGGAATAAGCAGGATTGATGAAAGCTAGGGTACTTAAGTTCTGAAACAGCGACCGCGTCTTGGCAAGGAATCTTAGTGCCGGCGGCCTCTGATTTGATATACCAACGACTTACGAAGATTTGCGAGGTTGCCAGTGAAGTCTAGGTAAGGAAAACGGAAGGCTCGGATATCTGGTGCAGAATAGAGATGACTTATGTCCAGGATCGCTACATTAAAGAGTTCAGACAAATTTTGTCATGCCAAAAAATAAAACACGCCTTAGAATAATTAATCATGCTTTAGCAATATTACTTACAAATCACGTTTGCTCCACTTTAGGTTTCATTAGTTATAAAAATGTTCACCTTTCTCTATTGCCCTAGCAGTTATGATATAACGGTACTTAACTTTACACATAAATAAGTAACTCCACTGCAAACCCTTTTTCGCGATCAAAACATTTTTTAAATTTAAGAAGGCAGTGGCCACCAGTGTGGTGTGTTGTCTGCGTTACTACAAATGTATCTCTATTATGTAACTGAGAACATTTTCAATCATATAATTGCCAAATATTTCTAAAAACTGTATAACTTTTATTCGCGTAACTAGTTAATTAAGACACAGCTGAGATATACAATTACGTATGTACATATTAAGTACACGAAACAAACTTGTGTTCCAGTTACCCGTTTTAAAATTTCCAAAACAAATCTGCATAGCTCCGTGGTAACTGCTAAATGCATGTTTGACTATTCATCCTTAATCCACTCGCGTGGAATGCGCTATCTTTTCGGCAACACTGTCTAATCTACTCTGTAAGCGGGTTATAAGGTTAGCTCTCCAATTCAAGCGATTAGTTTCGAAAATATTATTTTTCATCATGAATTCACTGTAAGCCAGATATTATTTTTACAGAATACTGGTGGAAAAGCCTAAAACTTCTTGTCCAACTTATATCCAAAAACGAGCACAACATTGGATTAGATAATACGAGAAAGCGCTCGGCTTTCCTTAGAGCAATAAATATATTCAATTTAATGCGGCTCAGCACATCGATTGGTCTTAGTTCTCCCTTTCTCTTGGTTTGCTGCTGCATTTCTATTATAGTTTATTACTATTCCGACATTACCCAGAACCCAGAAAGATGCTTTGAAATATAATTATGCCAGTATAGTGTAGGAAGACAGCCACTGTGACCTCCAAAATGTATGTGAAATTTGACGAGTTATAAGTGCGCTACTACGCCAGGTTCCAGCTCAGTCCCTATCTTAGTGATATTTATCCATAATAATGTATGCCTTAAAAAGTTATACAAGTTTCAGTTTGTTTATCTAAGTGCATCATTAATGGGCATCATCATCATCAGCTACCGAGGGGCACGAGCCTACCTGTACGCGGGTGTAAAGGCCTTAGTCGTTCACGCGGGCCCTAGTTTGGTCTAGTAGTATATATTGAATAATAAATATCGCAAAATTTAATTTTTGCATATACGAGTATACTCACTATTTTCCAAAAGTGCAAAAAACGTATTCGGATATTCGCAGAGTATTAAATGAATTTTCGTTGTTAATAAATCTTTTCTTAACTTTCAACAATGGAACACAGTCTTATCCTCACTCGGTACTTTCGAATTGCATACAGTTAGCTACTCATTACTCGCGGGATATTTGCATTAGGAAACAACGCGGTGTTGGTAACTCTTGTTGTTTGCGGATAATCCTGAGCGCCTGGCAACTCGATTTACTTTATCTTTTCAATTCAATTAGTTGCAGCATTTATTTAGATTTTATGTTAAATTATACTTTATATATAACTAGTGTTAATTCTATTTGAGGGGATTAACAATTATTACGTTGCTCGAACGTATCAACCATAGATTTAGAATTAACGCGCATCCTATATCTATGGTATTAACAGTTAAACTCGTTAGTTTTAGGAAATAACCATTCCAAATAAGGGTAATCTCACAGCGATAAGAATGTAATAAAATCATTCTACTTGGAATTTAAATATCATATTTTAGGAAATAAAAAAAAAACGTATTTTTATATGAACCATAAAGTTTTGTGCAAAAACGTACAAAATACTTCCACAGTGATTTATAAGCTATACCTACATGTACAATACTTTATACAGTAGGTCATTCAAATAAAACCTCGCTCTCCTACGCGTCCCACGGGAGGGTGCATTCTGTGTAGGGGAGTGAGCTAATAAAGTAAATTAAAGATTAATAATATATTGTCTTAATATTGGTTTTTAGGGATACACGTATGCAAATTTGCTTCGACCCTCGCAAAATACAGTGCCGTTTTAATTAAATTAGGGTGGTATAACACATGACACGCTTGTAACCTACAGATTGATTATATTGAACTTGATTAAGAAATTTAAAGTTAACATATCAATAATGTCATTCTTTAATGTATTTGAGATATCAATGTATTAATAAGTCATCTAGCCTATAGTGTCCACTACAATGCACTGCAGTCTGTCTGTGGGAATATTGGGTCAAAGCTTAACACGCTTATAAATGGACTACCAATCTAGGATTCTCAGACGCCGGGAGTTTTCTAAGCACGCTCATCAGGTCTCCACTGAGGGGCACGAGCCTAGCCGCAATGGGTATATAAGCCTTAGTCGTCCTCCCAGGCCCAGTGCGGATTGACCGACATCACGACCTTTGAATTGAATTTCTACACAGGCGTGCGCAGGGTTCTTCACAATGTTTTCATTCACCGTGAGAACGTCAGATTATGTACATATAATTTTAAAAAATCGGAAACACAATGGTACGTGGCGGGATTTGAACCTGCGCCTTCCCGATTGGAAGGCAACAGTCCACACCGTTGAGCCACCGACGCTTACGACCATACGGTATAGTATATAGCGTTTGCATACAGTAGCTATGGGGAGTTTGAGTCCTAACCCGCTACGAGGGTCCAATGTGGATTGAAGGGTGATATCGACTACTATCGTAGGATAATAGCCGGGCTTAACGTTCCGTCCGTAGGACGGAACCACCTTTTTTCCAGTCAGCTAAGTGATTCAACCTGCAATGCACTTAGTTACTTTCGTAATATATATTTATATTATCTTTAAAGTAATCATATCAAAAACTTAAGTACTTATACATATAATATCAATCCTTGTGTCCAATTTATAATATGATATTAAAATGTAGCTTTACTCATGTATTTACAAATAAGATGGTCAGACGAAAGGCTAGACTATTAACGCTGCAAATAATAACCCCAATGTTCTAGCAAAATAATTAACCCGGTATTCTCCCCTAGGGAAATTTATATTTTTGTAAAACACGTTTTGCCCCGAGCCCTTTTTAATTTGTCTTAAATCTGTGGCTACTTGCTCACCAATTTAAACTTTAGTTAAATACACTTTTAGTTTTATTTCATCACAAGAGTATCCGTTAACATGTTTCATACAATAAACCTCTTAGTTAAAAGCATTTAATTAGATTGATCATATAGATAAAATTGTCACCTTTTTACCTCTTTATGACATCACAGAAGACACCATTTTTGTTGTGAAGCTATTTCAATCTTTATTAAAAGGGACGGAAGGATCTATATCAAATAAATAATACTGTAGGGTTAGATACGAACGTACTAAAAGAGAAATAAAAAAACACTCTTGACAACTTTGACCACCAACGGACTTTGCACCTGTAGAATGTGCCTATCGCATCGAAAGATTCAAAAGCCCACCATCCAGCACTTTTTTACGGAAAAAGAAAAAAAAAACCGCCGGGCGACGTTATTTTAATTGACGTCGGCTTCCATTAAAAAATAACCTTTTAAATTATACAAAGTCTGCTACTGGAATTGGAAATATTTGGGGTGAACTCACGACCACGGTATGCAAATAATTCAAACTGACAGCTCGGACGTTTCGGTTAACCGAAACATGTTCGGTGACAATGAACAATCTTGAGACATCATTAAGATAAAGCCGTCGATAACACTCATTCAACCGAGTTTACTAGCATGAAAGATAAAAACATTCATCGAATAACTGTATAAAAACGTATGTATATCATGCCTATGTTCTTTGATATCACGGCAACCGTCCATAAAAGAGGAATAAACTCGAATGTTGCCTGAACTTTATATCAAAAGCATATTCCATGTGAGCCAATATAATTCGAGTTTATTGAGCAGAATTAATAACTACACATATATTAGACTATTGCCGTAAGAAGTTATATTGCAACAAATAAAAGTAAATCGACGTTTTTATTATTATTTGGGTATATCTTAGCCGGTACACGGACGAGTGGGTATAATCTCGGCGAGGTATTAAGAAAGTTATACGAATCTTAAGGGCAAAACAAACTAACTTTACCCCTAATATTGCGTCTACAAAACTTTTGCTGATGATATCCACGTGTCTTGTTTTCTTTTCATACCACAATGCAAGTACGTTTATAATTTATTGTTTGAAATGATGTATTATTTTATTATTTGTTTATAATTACCATATTCAAAACTATAATAATCTTTTATTTATCAAATTCCCTACAAAAACTATTAACCATAAAACGCACATTAGACGTTTATTTTATATTTTGTGATTCAATTTAATTAAGTGAAAATATTGTTAACTTGTTTTAGTTAATGATTGCTTTATAATTAGTTTTTTAAAATTATAATGTTAACTTGTAATTTGAATAATATTCAAAATAAATTTGATGATTAATTGATTACTCTACAAATATGCTGAACAATTAAGCAAGCAAGCAATATAACGCCTCATTACAGGCCGTCTCATACAACATGGCCATGGAAAGATTTGGCCTTTATAACCTACAACACGGACCCAATGCGGATTAGATCTGCGTCCTTAGACCGTATTATTAAGTAGAACACCTCTACATGTAACCAAACCTTAATCAGCTATATTTAATTAGCTTATTAATATCTTATTAGTATCTGCTATGGCAACATTTTTAAATAAATTGGAATAATTAAACTTAACAACATTCCTCATAATGTTACAGCCATATATCCGTTTCACGCAATTCATCATTTGTCTGTGGCAAGTGAACTCAAAGAGAAACTTTTAATAGTTTTTCTTTATTCAATCAACATATTTTCGCTCTTGGACACTTCTCTCGTTTGCCAACAATTTGTTTTGAGACTTTTTCTTTCAGTAACTTGCGATGGCTTTAACAAATTTGATCTCAGGGGATTTTTAAAGTTTCCTTGTCGTAATCTTAGTCTAGACACTACAACATAAAGTCAATTGAAATTGTATATTATCTGTTTTGGTATATTATTATAATTATTCGGAGTAATATTCTAGTCTAAAGTAGTCATAGGTGGGTTTAAATACATAGCAACATAGTGAAAGGCAGTTTTTTGTGAGTTAATATGCTATGCTCGTGTGTCTTGTGTGTGCCTTACCATAGTGGCTTTTTTCCACATCTTTAGCATTTAAGCTAACTTGAAATATACTAAACTTTTTCTTCAAGTAGAACTCCTGAATTAGTGTCAATTATTTGATATTTTTCTGCATGGTTTGTAAAATTATTATGTCGGGTTACACAACCAGAACAAAAACTTCAGCAATACTCTTCGATACGATAATTTTACAAGTTGACATAAGATTTACGCTTGTCTTCAAATACTGTGAAATCGTAATATGCGTGAAGGCATCACCGGAAAGTTATTTATACCTGATGACAGGTTTTATAATTAACTAATGCGATAATTATTTATTTACACTAAAACGAAAAGCATACAAAATTCTTGCACTCATATGGGGAATTAGCTACTCATGTATTTTGTCTTTTAAAATAATATTATAAACGAAACTAAAAGTATATGGAACATACAGAGCGTTTAAAGTAGTGTTTAACCTCCGATCGATTTGTGAGAATCTAATATCCATTCAGAAAAATATGAAGATAAATTGCCAGGTGAAATAGTGCAATCGGAATTTAAAGAAGTAAAAATCAGCGTCGGATTGCTATTGCGGGCTCGTGACTGAAATTCCAAATGAGTAATTTTAAGATTCTCCGAATGCACCAGCGCTGCAAGAGAGCAAATGTCAGCATCTAATAGCATTGCTAGAATGATACGGACACCGGGATGTAATCAAAGTTGTACTTTTCTTGTAAAAAGACACTAATGTCACTTGCGTTATTTCTTTTAGTCGCAAGTGGGGACAAATACCTAATTTAAGTTTTGTTCATTCTAGACAATAGATTGGAGATTATTGGGAATCCCGTAGAAAGGAGGTTTTAGCTGCAGTCAACCTCTTCGAAGTTATTTACTTTTGTTTTGGCACTAAATAGCTTGTTGGGAATTGACAACGAAACAAATTACTTTATCAAAATTTCTTGTATAGTTAGATTTTAAAAACCGTTTTTCTCCATTTATGAGAGCTTTATTTTTATAAGGCTTATTAACGTTAGCAGTTTGAAATAACACCAATTTTTTTGACGAAACACGACATTTTGATTAATGCTAGTCAAAATTCACTCTCACTGAGGACCAAAACGGAATGCATCAAAGCGAAATTGCATTCAAAAATGTCATACATTCAAAAATGAGCGCGTATGATGAATGCGCACCCGGCCATCTGTTTAGACGGTAAGCAAATAGCGGAACAGATTGTCACGAAACTAACAAATTTTACTAAAAAAATCCCCGCCTTGGAACAGAAAATGATTTATAATGTTATTTCGGATACATTTGTAGGAATGTTTATTTAGACGACGCGGACGTGCGCCGGTGTTGGGTTACTTAGCTGCCGTGTTTGATTTCTAAATACATTAGTGATTTCGCTTTCGATTCATGGAGTGGAATTATTTTAGTGATATATCAAAACTTTGTAATTGACTTGTAGCATTATGCTTATGAAATGGGTATTGGTTATGGGTATTACCTGGATTATGACGAGTATTCGGATCGATTTAAGTTAACTAGTTAACTATGTTTTATCGAATGCCTATTTTGATCTTACATACAAAATTTAAATTAAATAATTATATTATAAATAATTCAATATTTAATACATATAACTGCTTCCGTATGAAAGTGGATACAGCATTCGGATCAGATCGCTCGTGACCTGGGTGTGATGAGACTCGTAAGTTTGAATCGACATCGTAGGCTTAATCACCTTTGCTTGAAACAAAAGATAATTCCGTGCTTCGAAGGGCTTTAACAATTTTAAGATAGCAGTCGTTATCATCCACTTCCGCCAAAAAATATATTATATCATTTGTAAATTTTCAAATACCTATTTATCGCAGTTCAGGAGATATATACATTTAGTCAGATATCATTCAATCAAATAAAGTGTTAACTCCCGGAAGTTATTACCCTTACTGGTCGGAGTTGTATATATTTGTCGGAGTTATATCTTCATTTAGAAGGACTCTTTTCCTTCCCCGGAGTAAGTTAGCCCATGCCTTGTTACTTCCTCATCGCGTACACCTAACCAGGCACATCGTAGAACATCACGTACTTTATATAAATGATATTTTTTACTCTG
>PQWD01000280.1:32222-149623 GCA_019425675.1 Leucinodes orbonalis | reverse complement strand
TTTTTACAAAAAGTAAACAAGTTGTTTTACTTGACGTCACTGATCGCTTCGTTCCCTACAGTATATACATCGACAAGCTCACACGTGCCATGCGACATCAGACGATAGATCCCACGACTAGTTGAACAAGGTGTTCGGTTACTTTCAGCTGTACATTCAACATCGACTCTGATTAAACTTGTTCGATATCGATGCCTGTACTAAGAAATTCTTGATGCACACAGGTTCCATGTTTATTTGTACCAAAGTGCTATTTGTGGTGCTTGACTGACAAGTGTTTGCATTTTCATAACGTACGTTACGTAGAAAACATGTATCAGGACTAGAGTAATTAACTGAAGTTAATGGATGTTGTTTTGCTTGAGAGAGACCGCGCATGAGGTTATCTGCGTTGTTACCTTAATCTATGTATTATCATACTGGACCTAGGTATCCTGTACTTTCCAGATATCAGTGTATCCTGGTCCTTCACTTCGACTTTCCGTTCAGTGTTGCGGCATGGAGAATATCTTAGGCTATGCTTGCCAAGACACTTAGATTTATTGATTATATTCGAAGTCTAATACTGAGCTTAAATCTGATGCTCCTAATTTCCACACATATTTATATCAGACCCATGCTATTCTCATGTTGGCCTGACCTTAGGTAGATGTAATTATTTGAAAGAAAGAAAGAAAAAATATTTATTCAAATAAATCTGTTACAGACACTTTTGAATCGTCAATTGTTATTATTATTTTATTTTTAATAAAATAATAATAACAATTGACAATTGATGAACCGGAAGGTTCGGAGTAAGTAGGATCTTCGAGAAGAGCCGGCAAGAAACTCGAGTTACTCTTTTTATATCACTGGTTACAGAGTTTTGTCATTTACCTACACATAACTTTACAATAATTTATTACAAACATTTTGTAACTGGAACACTATGTGCAAGACCATACATCGTTATCCGATAAATATTCGTCTATTATATAGTAATCTTTTATTGGTTTGCCCTGATAATTTATTCATTGTTGATTCGAAAAATTTATAATTATATAGTGTAGTGGTTAATTTTTTAACAGCTAATATGTGTAATACATTGCTAACGTAACTGCTTGTCAACTTTGATTATTTACAACATACGTATAAGTTACAATAAAATACAAGGAATTATTGCATGATAGACTGTTTATTATGGTAATAAGACTATTTCTGTATTTTACGTGTACATCGCAGCATGCAGTCTGGCTTCTGAATGGATTCGAAGCGACATTTATGTGGCATAAAATATGTGAAATTTGAAAAATATACGACATTGGCGTATATGTCGTTTTCTTTTAACGATAATTCACTCTGCATTGTGTTGCGTTATATAAAAGACAAGTCATTAAAATCACACTGCTTATTTGTCATTTATTAATTGAATATATTCATAAATGTACATTTAATATTCACATGATGACTTGTATAATACTGCAATGCTTGAATTAAATATTTTTTAAATTTTATTTTGTTGGAATAGCTTACATTTAATTTCTAAAATTATTATATGTCTTAATTTAATTCAATTCATTAAGAATCGCTTTTTTGAAATTAATTATTAAATTCAAGCATAACTAGTTATTTATTTCAACAGTAACATGTTATTGGTGCAATAAATATTTTACTTACAAAAATGGAAATACTTAACCGTATTCCCAAGCATAATAGAAACAAAAGTATTTTTATTTTTTCAGATTTAGTAGAAAGACATCTTCATATTTTATTTTTAATATAGAAATATAATATTTTAAGCTGTTTGCAATGTGTCAGAACCGGGGAACCATAGACTTCTCACCTCTAGTTACAAATTGAAACGAAGCTCCAGTTTTTGGATTGGCATAGTTTTGAATTTTAACCGTCAGTTCTGGCCCGTAACTTCGTCATTCCGTGGTCGCTATATCCGTTACAGCTCTCGAGCTTTATAGAAAATTTTAAAGTTTAAAACGAAAACGTAGCTTTTGAACCAAAATTGTCTAGTACTGGATATCCATGTCATGTTTAACTAAGTGTGAATTTTGTCTTACTCGCCGCTGAGTAACTAAAATTTCAGTGGAGAGATATTTTGTTTAGTATTTCAGGCAATTTATAGAGTAGGTATTTGTTAAGTTTGAACGACAAAATATTTTCTCCTTTTATGGACAGTCATTGTTATTCATAGTCGAACATGTTTTTATGAAAAAGTTACTTGCATTAGTTAATGACCTATGTGGTGGTATGATTGATATAGTTCTGGGTTCTATGCCCGGTTAGTACAAACCTTTTGTGAGCATGAACATGGCTGATTGTAATATCTGGGTATATTTACAAATAATATGTATGTATAACTTAAAAAAGTACTAGTACTTTATTCGTAGTTCAGTATGCTCCTTGCTTAATTAAAGGGCTAGATCGCATTGTATGAAACTATTAAAATATTTCCTATTTTGTTTGACAATTTTATTTACAAAGTTAATAAAAAATATCTGGATGGAAAATAACTCTCAGTTTAAATAAATCAAACTTCTATTTACACAAAATATGTATTTTAATATATTTTAACCCTACTCACGTGTTTTTTGCTTTGTTTGTGGAATTGAGAAACCTTTTAGTCATACCATAATGAAATTTGTTTCTACTCTAATGCGTAATAGTGTGACAAATGCATGCGGTAGTCTTCCATCATAAATCTCGCCACACGGCACGCCAAAACGACCAACAGCGGTACAATTACCGTACAATTTATCATTACAGTAATAGCTGCAAATCGACCATGCCTTACACAGTCAAATGCATTCTCTTTATCAATTTATCACTTCGATATCGTTTGTACTCCTAGAGTTTTCGTATTTGCATAATCATTAAGTATCGGACGCATCGTCTCTGGTGCCGGCAATCTTCGACGACTCACCACCCGTCTGTACATAGTAATAAAGCTTAAATTCCATCGACATCGACGCCTGTGGTGATATTTCGCATTAGTCCGAAGGCAGGACCGTTTCAGTAAATTGCCTCTCTATATGCAGAAAGCGGGCAAGCCGATTTTCATTAACCGCTTAAAGTCAGTGATCTGACAAAGGACGAGTGTTTGTTCCGATAGCTCGATCAGTTATCGAGCTTGAATAAAATATCTGTGTATATAAGATAATGATATAATGGCAATAACTCGTACATGAAACCGTAATTTTATCATATCTTAAATACAAATGGGCTAAGTGAGTCCCGTGCTACTTAATCTAGTCATTAAGATAAAGAATTATCATATATACCACAAATTGCAATATGCAAGCAAATAAACTAAGCATTGACAGTTGGTAAAGTTATTTAAATGTGTCAGATTTTTAAAAATGATGTCTACCAAAAAAAGCATTATCTGATTTATCATAACATTTTTTTATTCAATCCATTAATCAAACGATAATGTTTTATTTATTAAGTTAAGTCTATAAAAAATATTTTCAAAAGTGTCAATTATGATCTACCAGTGTTTCGAACTGTTTTTGTTTATAGTAAAAAAACCAGAAAGAAACATAGTCATTTTAGATCTAAGCACAAGATTATTGACATCAAAATTATTATTTAGAGGATCTTTAATAAGTTATTTGTTGTCACGATAGTATTTTTTGTTTCGTTGCTGTTGGTATGCCTTCGAAATTCTCACAAATAATTACGAGATTGCAAGTTTATGCAGAAATGGCTATGGTAATGTATAAAACAAAATCTTATTTGTTTGTACATGATAGATGTCTTCATGTAATAATATTATGTTACACATTTATATCGAGCTAAATAAATTAGTTCATATCTTTTCGTTACGTTCATACGTAGCTTCACTGGGATTACGGTCAAAAATCTACGAGTATAAGCACTGTATCAGCCATTGTTAGCCAAACCTAACAATCGCCAATAATATCCATGTAAATGAAACGTCCGAACATTGTTATTGGAAATTTAATATTCAGAATCGTTGCAATACGCACAAACTGAAACTGCTTACTTAAAGTTTAGCCCCGCCGTCACCCTACGCTCGGGGAGGCATTCCGCATGGTTAATTCGCCAGAACGCAGTTTACAAGTTGAACGGTCAAGTGGTCTCAGCCGGACCGCTCCTTAATTGATATCTTAACGCTTTAGAACCAACAAGAGACGCGTCAATTGTTAATGTTGGTCACTATGGGGCGTTTGAAATTTGTTTGAATGAATTTTGCCTTTTAAAATTAAACTTATACTGGCTTTGTGGGCCAGAATTTTTCGATAACACATTTTTGATGAAGCACTAAATTTGCAAACAAGCTGTTTCTTAGGTTTTTTCCAAAGTTCTAAGACAAAAGTTAAGAGAAACAGGAGTGTTATGCACTTTTGTGTGTCGGCATGAGAGCACTTAGCTAGTAAAATTACTGGATATAAGAGACCTAACATCTGTCTTCTTCGAGTGTCTGGCTCAGTGCAGCATTAATGAAAGATCATAACTGTCTATCAGGTGTTGGAGACCAATGCCGCTTTGTCATGGTTAGGCGTATCACATACCATCAGCTGAGCGTCCTGACCGTCCTGTACATTGAAACATAAGAGCACACGGTTCACCTGATGGTAAGTGATACCTCCGCCCATAACTCATCAAGATCAGAGGTCCCAGAAATGCGATGCGGCCGGCTTTTGAAAGCGTGCACGCTCCTATCTAAAGGACGCCAGGTCTAACACTCCAGAAATGTATCCAGTGAAAGTTCATTCCATAGTTTTGTTGTACTTGACAGAAAGTAACGACACAATCGAACTGTGGAAGACCTTCAATGATCCAGATTCTCCTCCACACCACATTCTCCTTTAATGAATAGAGAACAAAATATAATAGGGTACGCACACTGACGAATTATAATTGATTAGGGTAAAAATAAAATGTGGTATCGACGCCATGTTTCCGCGGTTTAATGGTAGCCACTCAAAAGGATCACAGACCTCATACAAATCCAAACTAGTTTTATTTCGTGCGCATGAATAATGTTCGAGTGCTTACGTCACACCTTGCGACTAATTTCACTATTAGCATAATACTGTACCCCTGTTCATGAATGAACATGAGCGACAATCCAGAAGGGGTGAGTGAGTGACCCAACAAATGTTGTTAAAAACCCCCTGGTACCGGCATGTGATATCCAACCATACGCCAGATTAGTTTAACTCTGCACCAATGAATCTGTTATTATCATTGAAGTTACTAGCATGGTTCAATTGATACTTTCCATTCAGATTTCTTAAGTTACAAGGTACACTAAAATATGTAGGTATATAAATGTACCTCATAGACGTATAAAAAATACGGACAGATTAATATAAGAATGTCTCCCTGAAATTACAGCTACTGGCTATATCACTGGATAAATAATTTTATTATTTCCATACGAAATCTGGCCGACTTCTGACACACTTTTGTTGTTAGCGAGACTCCGTCCGTATTTTTTATACGTCCTTGATGTACCTTTATTATTGACAACTATGTTTCAAAATCTTCAATTTTTAGTATCTATATAATAAATTGTTTATTTTCTTATCAACATGAATCACATATTACATACATATTTACTACGTCAAAAATGTTCAAAAAGATACTGCATTATTTTGTGTTCTTTTAATAGTTACTCTCTCACATATCGATATTAATATCAAAGCATCACCATGACAGATGTGACCTCTTCACAACTCTCTGCCGCCTGTCGGGGCATTCCGTAAAACATGAGGGTGACAGACCACCAACACTAGCTCTAAATCTGCCAAATCCCTGTAATCCCAACATTGTGTATTATGATCGTTGGTCTTAAGTTCTACATATCGCTAATACTGAACATGTGGCGCGGATGACGAGGATGATAAAGCTTGTGCGTTAAATTTATTGCAGTATTGAGGCGCTCTTATCTTTTGGGAGGTCCGTAGTTTTATCTGACAAATTAGTTTACTAATCTTGGTACAACAAGTACTTTGCAATAAGTTAAAAAATAAATGAATGTATTTGTTTGCAGCTTTTTTACTTCCTTTCATACAAAAAATCAATGACAGGAATTGTCCCGTTTTAATAACATTATGTGAACAGCATTTCGAGACAAATTTTCTAAATAAAAATATAAATGCCAAGAATTCAATGGTGATAATTATCAATAAGTCATCAACCACAGCTGAAGATCGCTAAATGTCCTTATCTTGAATATGCACAGTATGCCGACCATCTTTAAAATATGCTTAAAAATTTTGAAATATAAGACTTTATTTTAAATATGTCATAGTGTAGTTGTATATGAAAACAAAGCTATGTTAAAATAAATTAACAGAAAAATATATATTTTTTTGTAAATTAAGTAGCATCTTCACATCGAAGTTATATATATTTATGTAGTTAAAACAGTCGTACAGCGTCGTTGTAAAAGGATCACAAAACGTGATCTTCACACTTTTATCAACATTGCCATCCTAAATGTGAAAATAATCGTAAAATTTAAATAAAAACCCGCCAAGGTGCAGGAAGATGCGTTATTTTTGTACGAATGCCAAGCCCTGGGTGACGGTACACAAACAAAAAGTAAAAATTGACGTTTCCGCCGACCCTCTTGGCAACTATATGAAGATTGACTTATAACACAGATTGTGGGAATTATTAAAAACATTTAAAGCAAATGATGTTATAACTACATATATTAATTATGAATTAGGTATGTAACAATATAAGAATCATATGTATTTTTTTATTAAGGTTCCGTAGTCATATGGTGAAAAACGGAACCCTTATAGATTCGCCAGGTCTGTCTGTCCGTCCGTATGTCACACCTTTTTTTTAACTTTTGATGATTCACCATTCAAACTTTGTAAGTATATAATTATAATCTGTGAACTGATATAAGGTTTTGATAAGAATCTTGAAAAAAATAGGGTTCCCCATAATTGAACTAAAAAAAAGTTAAAATTTATTATCGTTTAATAGACATAATAAACATATATCCTTGGACTTGGCAAGTTTTCTTTCGGTAAAACTTCTAGATCCGATAGGGATCACTCACAGGTTTATTATGTTATTGACTCATTATTGTATATTTTTCGATAAAGCACTCGATTTTAATAAGAATATTATGGTACGCACTCGTATTAAATATATAATACATGATTCGTCTATGCTTGGATACGTTCATCTATGTGCATTCTATATTTTTAATAACAATTCCAAGTTAAAAAATAAATGAATGTATTTGTTTGCAGCTTTTTTACTTCCTTTCATACAAAAAACACATACATACCATATGCATAGTACACAGAGCGGGTTTTGTAAACATCCGGGGTACAGGACCGTGCAAAATTGACCATAGACTCAGGTACTTTTTAGACTTGACTGTATGAAAAATATTTTTTATTGTAATGACATCTTTTTATTTTTCTTTAGCCTCTTGGAGTCATCCTACCAATAGCAATTTAATATAGAAAGGTTTGTTTTATTTTATTGTAATTGGAAGGTATGCTGCAATTATCATTATTTTCAAATCAATAACCATACTTTTTAAAACCTTCTAATGATTACCTTGTGGTTGTAAGAATTATACTTTAAATAAAAGCCAAAATCACTTATTTCATTTTTTAAACGAAAACCTATAATGCCATTGGTGATTCATAAAAGCAAAGTTTTAAACCGTTGTTAAAGCTAAAATTAAAAGTTTTGATTTTGATTTATTATTTATCTGAAATCAACTTAAAATCAAAAGTTTCCATAAGTGGACCATTAAAAATTCAGGAAAACTCAGGTGATTAAATAATAATAATTGTTAATCATTTAAGTGTGCAAAAGTTTTTTAGTAGAATCTATCGTTGCTAATCTAATTTGAACTCTATGCGTACTGAATGCATCGCCGTCCTTACTTTTATTTCAACTGATAATTATATGAAACTTCTTCAGACTGGATCGTCACCGCATCTATGGTATTTGCAATTACTAAAAAAACTCACAAAATTACATCCATACCGTATTGTTTACGCAAACCCTTTTCAAAGTTTGCTTTTGGAAATTTATGCACCCCTCCTATTGAACTGCGCAGCTTCCATAATAAGTGTAGGTTACATGCCCCATTTGGAAGTTTCCTGTTGATTTTGAACATAGAAGATATATCTACCGCAGTAGTGTAAATAACCGTATTTTTTCTTTGTTTTGTACTTACCCTTCTGTTAGAGGTCGTCTATTGTGTGAACTTTGGCATCGGGTTCTTAATTTGGGTGTACGGTTACTGTTTCAATTGGTGCTTGAATATAATTGGAAGTATAACCATTGATTTCGTTATTTTTAAACAAGGGGTTATTATCTAAAATAATCATTTGCAAGGAAATTGATATGATATTTCTGCAAGAAATTATTTGGTTGCCCTCAATTTTTGTTTAACTGCATTAGGTCTTCCTAATAAAATATTTTATTTAATATAAAATCATTAAAAATAGTATATTTTTTACACTCGTATCGTAACTGCTATGTCAACTACCAATCTGTAAGGTACAGGGGCAGACCTTCCACTATAACTATGGGAAGATTCGGTCCAAATTCACCAGGCGAATCCGATGGGGTGTAATGGCACGTATGTATGTATGTGTGTAAACGATCTGTTACTACTCTCAAAACTTGACTTAAAGTTTTGAACCTTAATGAAACTAATCACAATAGTTAAAAAAATCGTGCAATCATAAAATTAACAGCAGCTTTTATTATTTATTTAATTAAACTCTGCTTAAGCTTTTTGGATTGAGGATTATTTCACCAGCATCAATACAGCTTAAATGCTGCTAAACGAAGACCTCTTCAAATCATTTCCACGCGGACAAGACAGAAATAGCAAGTTGTAGTGGTAGTGGACAGGGCACACAGTGCGTAGAACCGATGGCCGATGGGCCAAAGTAGTTCTTGAGTGACGTCCGAGTAACGGAAAACTAGGCGTAGGCCAAAACCCCCAAATAGATGGACTAATGATCATGTTAAGGTGGCGGGTAGGAGATGGTTGACAGTAATTGTTTTTAAGGTTGAGATTAAAACAATTACCTCCTTGCGTTCTTATTGTAGTATTAACCAATAGCAAACCAACAATCAGTGTACACTAAAAAACTGGCCAATACACTGGATGTGAACACTGCTAACGCACGTACTTCGTTTAGCATGTAAACACATACCGAATACATTTGCGGTGATCAAATGCACCGCGGAGCCTGCACGGCAACATGTTAGCCGATTATTGCGTGCGAAGCGCTCGCTCAGAATTATGGCCGTCTTAAACCGGCTCGAGCAACGTTCCTCGTCTGTCTATCGGCTCTCGGCTTTGGCTATACGAGTATGGAGATGGCTTCTGCTATAACTTCCGTTTTTTTCCTCTTTTTAGATACATCACAGTCAGTGATTTCTTCTTTCACGTGCCTTTATAGTATAGGTATGGTAACAAATAAGGTTTTATCCAGTAAATAGTTAATCTTACCTATTTCTAATGCTTTTATGGATATTTGGGAAGAAAAGGTAGTTTATTAACTTAGTGCTGGTTAGAAGCGCCTTCCATTACGATATCAATAAAAAAGATAACACTCGTTAGGCGAAACATTCCTACCTATTTCTTGCCAAATGAATTTGCGAGTAGAGCATTTTTTGTTTGGTAATATTATGTATTAATTAATGCATTTAAATTGACCAGTTGATTTTATAACAAAATACTTAAGGCGCTTTCATTCCTGAATAAGCTTTTTCCACAAGCAGCCCCAAAACGGAACAGTTAAGTGCGGTATAAGTAATTATTACACAATAACGTTCCGGGAATCGTCGTTCCGAGCGACGCTTCCTGCGCTCCTATGGGAGTGCTACTTTACTCGACGTGTTCCAATATTCCTACAAGTGGACGAGCTATTTGGTATGACCTTCTTAACAGGATTATGCTATGTATAATGTTTTGTATGAGTGTATTCTTGTTCTCTTTCGATGAAGTTGTAAATTGGTTTTGAGTTCTCACTTATTATTCACGGGCAAACAAATACAAGGGGAGGGTCATTCTATCACAGCGGTAATGGTTATCAAAAGTAAAAATAATGTAGCTTCCATTAATTTTTGTTAGGTGTCAAGTAATGGATAAATGGAACCTCATTAAAGTTTGGTAATTAATCATTGTTCTTACATCATGATCATCAGCTCATTAAACGTCCCCACCGAGGGGCACGAGCCTACCCGTATAGGATGATTAGGCCTTAGTCCACGCGGGCCCAGTGCGGATTGGACGTCTTCACACACAACCTTCGTATCACTTACCACCAGGTGAGTGAACTGACCATCCCGTTTACTATAAATGTTTTCAAAATATGTCTAAAAAAATCATTTGAGTATGATTAAATATTGTAAAATAACAATCAATAAGTAACTATCGTTTTCATAGCCTGAAATTTGGTACTAAAGAAAAAACCTCCAGATACTGCTGCTTTTAGTATTACAACGTTCATCCACTGAGAGCATACAACATGTTTTTGTAGAATTTGTAACACCAGATGTCTTTGGATCACTTTGTTTCCACTCTTACGAAATATATGGCACGTTCTGCCACTTCTGTTGTTTTTGTGATACCCCGGAAACATCAAGTGGATAAGGAATTATATTCCAATAATATCGTAATCAGGAAATCAATTTAACAGTTTCCAAAAACAGTTCGTTACGATGTCATACGGAGAACTAAGGTCGTCGACATTGCGCGAAGGATTGGCACTATAAAGTGGAATTGGGCTGGCCATGTCTCCAGACGATCCTCGATGTACCGAGGAGCCGGAACGTTTTGGTCAGACTACTTTCGGCAAGCGTAGTGTGTGTGGAACGTACTGTGCCGCGGTGGTCCGATGACTTGCGAAAGGTTGCCAGCAGAGGATGAATGAGGGCTGCTCAGGATCGGAATGGTTGGCGCTCTTTGGGACAGGCCTATGTTCAGCAGTAAATGAGTGTTTGATGATTGATTGATAAATACAGTTTTATGTTTAGTTAGATGCTGTATAGCTATTTCTTTATTCGCGTTGCTCCCCATCACAAATCAGTATTGTGCGTGTTAGCGGTTGGGCAGAGTTTATGAATAAATAATGCTATACAAATTGTGTATATGATGTTACGAATTGTATGTATGAGGAGTTAGTATCCTTCGCCACTTTCAAAATTATATAGGTTAACAGGCTAGTAAATATACTGCTACACAAATGCCTCCCTGAAAATTCCTACCCAAAACCTATCCTACTACCACCACCAAACTGCCATCTGGTGAACATAAAGTAAAGTAAATTCGGTTTACTAATTCACATTATAAGACAAGATATTTAAAATCCCGTTGCCGTTAAGAAGAAATAATTATTATTTTCAGATTTCAAATCTGCTTGAGAAATCTAAAAATTATAATCATTAGAAATCTTAAATAATTTTACAAAATGTCACCAACGTTTCTGCAATATTATATTTTTGAAGCGATGCCTTAAGCGTCCTGAAAAAAATACAGGATGACTTTAATTAGAAATACATACAGACGAAACGATATTGTTTTTGGAACAAACACTTGAAACGTGCCAAAGTCACGCTGAATCTGTTAAAGGTCGTAAATCTTGACCGTCAAACGTAAAGTGCTTTAGATGAAAAACAAAAAGCTTCAAAGATAAGCTTTGGGGTTTTTTCGGGACATATGGCAGTGATTTTGTGCACGTGCTTGGAACTAGGTAATTATAGACATAAGTTTCTTAACGAGCGGAACATAAGACTGCACTTCAAATGTCTAATCTTTATTATGATTGAGTGTTTTAGTGCCTTTTAACGCCCGCAATAGGTCTTTATATACAGGTGAACTAGAATTTTATAATCTGTGTATAATTTCAAAATCATAAAAATTGAGAGAAGTACAATTATTTGTGATGAGTTAGTTTTTTTCATTTAAGAAAAAAAATCTCGGGACAAGCTTTTATAACATATAAATTGTGTCAAATGAGTTAAATTTAAAATAACGTTATAAGTTAACAGTAAAATGTTTTTTTTTCTTTTAAGCGCATTTAAATAGAAGCCTGTTTTTAAAAGGTTCTTTCTCTTATTTTTTTAAACCCAATTTTTTTTAGTACCAACACCATAAAGCATAATGGGATACCTAGTTTGATAATAACCTCGCCTGATGTTCAAAAATATCGTGATTAGCACGGAAATACATTTACAATTACAGAAATAGGTTCGGAATGGTGGTTTATGATATAAGTTTTCTTTCACTGTTCACTGGGGGCTATCACCATATCTTAAAACGGTATTATAATAATAAAACTTCTCCTTTTCTGGTACAAAAAACGTATCATTCTAGAAATACTGTTTGAATAGATGGCGGTAACCTCCCTGATAACTGAATAATCTTGATTAAACTCAATGAAAGTACACCAACGCAAAGCAAACCCCTTATCTCCAATCATAAGCTGACCGTCAGAGAATTTACAAATGAAATCTACAACTTCCCAAAGAACATAGTAGCAGCTGCAAGTTCAATTCGAATTAAGATTTCTCAGTAGAGGAGACATAACGATATTATGCATCGTGTGTTTCCACACAAAGTCGACCAAACCACCCTGTACAGTAACCCTTATTACAAAGTTACATTAACTGCCTCTATGCAACGCTACAATGTCTGTTACCATTGGACTACGGATAAAGCCGCCATAGTGTTGCTACAAATAGGAAAGTTTTACTTACTTGGAAAAAAATAAATGTTTTTCATTTTGAATATATTTAACATCCTAAAAGATTTCTATATATAAAACAAAAACGTTGTTGAGGTATGTTTGTGATTGGTTTCGGCTACAGCAACGGAAGCAAATTTATTAACTGCTTAGAGTCTACAAGCTAGCATTATGTGGAGTCTGTTATAAATTATTGCAGTTGTTTATTTCATTGTAAATGAAACGAGCTCAGAATTAAAATAATGTTTAAAATATTTCAGTAAGTTTAATGAAAATCACCACATAACTATTACATTTTTTTAATTTATTTTTATATGTTATAAGTGTCGGACGCTCTGGACGCTCACCTGATGGTAAGTGATACGCCAGACAGAGCGGCATTAAAGGATACCAACAACTAATAGACGGTTATTATTCTCCATCAACGCAGCACTGCGCCCGTCACCCGAGACAACAGATGTTAGGTCTCTTATACCCGGTAATTTCACTAGCTACAGTGCCCTCATCTCGAAACACAAAAGTGCATAACACTCCTGTTTCACGGGATGATATCTGGCACTGCGGTGGTACCTACCTAGACGACTCAGTATCGAGTCTTCCACCTAGTGTAATAGTAACATTTTTGTGATATTATATTATATTCCGCTTGATTGATTTAACTCTCTACACACAATTGATTTTCTGATAGATGTTCACAGCAAAGATGTCTTATAGCTTAAAAAAATGTCTTAAAATAGCGTCGCTTTTTGGATAGATTTTAGTGCGTCTCGTGTATACTTTAATCTGAATATAATTGTGGTAGACCAATCGCAACTCTGCGTAGCATGTCCATGTCACAATAGTTATACAACAGTGGTGTATCCGCCGTTGAAGTTGTCTATTATTTCGCCTCGGGCTTGTTTCAATACACATGCTTATTAGTTGAACTTTATAGGGCCTACGTACCCCGACTTTGAAGTTCGGGTAATGAGCCAAAATATTTCTATGGAAATTTAAACGATTATTATAATGGGTGAACAGCTCAGTGCTCCTTGGTAAAATTAGCTGCAAAAATAGTAATATTCTTGTGATATATTATATACTTGATGTATATATTTTTTGTATAATTTCAACATGCTATGGAGAGCCCTTCGCGAAAAGATCCGAAACGAGAATAGCCGTAGGAAAACTAGGGTGACCGACGTAGCCAACAGGATTAGCAAATTGAAGTGGCAGTGGACAGGGCACATAGTATATAGAACCGACGGCCGGGTAGGAAATGGATGTCTACTACTAGGGATCGGCTCGCGTGGAAATCCTTAGTGGAGGCCTTCGTTCAGTAATGGACATATAAGGCTGTTATGATAATTATGATAACTTTAGCTAAATTTGTAGCTTCATTTTTGGAATCCTTAAAACTTACTTATAAATGCATCATCATCCTCAGGTCATTTTCGTTTTCAGTGTCATAATAATTGTTAAGTTTGGAAGTACATTTTGCATCGCCTTGGTCTGTTAGATTTGTCGATTGTTATTTCATAGTTGGTAGACTCGGTACCAAGTCGTCTAGGTAGGTACCACCGCAGTGCCAGATAACGTCCCGTGAAACAGAAGTGCTTTGCACTTCTATGTTTCGGGATTAAGGCACTGTAGCTAGTAAAATTACCGGGTATAAGAAAAATAACATCTGCTGTTTCGGGTATCGGGCGCAGTGCGGCATAGATAAGGAATAATAACTGTTTATCAGTTGTTGCTCTCAATCAAAGCCGCTTTGTCATGGTCAGACGTATCACTTACCATCAGGTGAGTGTCCTGACGTCCTGATATATATAAAAAAATAAAGAAAAACGTGCAAGTGAAGGTCATACTCTATAATTGAAATTGATAGTTTACTAGTTTAAATACTTTGAAGCCTACATTCATAAATAGATAAATGTGATTTTTAATAATGTTTGTGATTCCACACGCGAGTTTACTACAATTTTTATAATACATATATACCAAAGAGTTGCCATAGATACTTTCAACCTTTGTCACAGCATGGGTACACCAAGGTATTTTAATAAACCATTGTCAACTGCAACAACAAAACCGTTTATCACGAGTAAACGTTAGATTAAATGTTATACATTGTAATTACACAGTCAAAAGAAAAAAATATATTTTTTTGCAAACGTGAATTTATTTTGAACCTTTTGTCCACAAAAAAGAACACGTCAAAGACGTAAAACATGGCGGGTCAAAATCAACAATCTGTAAAAACACACTTCCCAAAGAAACACAAAGTGTCTACTCTAATATCTCTTTATTCGGTCGACGCGATTTAGGCATACCTCACGTTAATACTCGCTGGAGGCATAACTGGTACTTACCCATGTATCTGCAAATAACATTGAAGTATTCCATTATATTGGATCCTTGCCTAAGGGTAGGGAGCGTCCGGTTCTAATAAACAAGACAATATTCCGCCGCCGATATAGACGGATGGGCTTGTTTGTTCAGTCGGCCTATCTAGTTTGTGCCTATTATTATTTGTTTCAAGGTGTAAGTGGGGTTATTGTTTGGTTCTTAGAGCAATTTCCTCGTTTGCGGTGTCTTGTCAGTGAGAGTGATGATGAGGCTGGGCAGAGAATTGTCAATGATTCTTTGAAGAATATTGTCATGGTGAATTTATATAGAAATTTGAGATGATAAATTTCTTGTACTAATATTTTTCCAAAAAAGTGTTTTGCAAAAGAAACAAGTCACATTCGACCGAACGGAAAAAGTGTCGGCAAACAAAAATAAATGGCACATTAATATTGTAAACAGTGTAGCGATCACATTTATTTATAATGTGAACACTGAACGATCAGTTGCCAAGCAGTTGTTCAAGCTTGAAAATGTCTTTATTTTTGGTATAAATCGACCAAAAACGGATTCACCCACCACGTAATAATAAAAAATAAAAAAAATCATTTTCAAACTTGAATTAATGCCTTGCCACTGATCGTAAATGATTTATATCATAACAAAAAATTATCGTAGCACTGTTGCTAACAATAATTGTGTATTTTTTTACCGATACTTTTACTTTTTGAACCAAAATGTATGAAGCATAACTCATCTCCCTTGTTCCTATTTCTGGCATTTCAGTCATACCCAAATTCTTTCTAAGCTTTACAAAAGTTTTAAATTTAAAATGCAATACATAAACTATCTTTATCATTATTATTTAATGTGAGCATACAAAATCTATACAATAACAACTAAAAAAAGTCCTTAATTTGAAAATATTAAATAACAACATAACACATCTCAAGATTTTCTGAAATACAATTCACAAAGTTTGTTAAAACGTCAAATTGATAATGATATTCCCTTACGGCCTTTTCAAACTTCGTTTCTAAAGACAAAGATCCTGCCTTTATTGAGCTTAATAAAATCAAGCACTGATATTATTTCAGTCCCCAGTTACGATGGAGTAATTTTATATTGAAATTTGATTATACGCACTTCTCAAAGAAATATACTAAGTGGGTTATCGTATAAATGGGTTGTGGATTGTAAAGATGATAATGGAATCAAGTTTAATGCAAACTGATGTATATTATAACGATACTCGTATATAAAGCTATCTGTTGAAAGTAATTAGATAATTAATAAATAACTATAAATTATAGTAAGCGTTGGTGGCTTGTTGCCTTCCGATCTGAAAGTACACCCTTTACTATACGTGGCGGTTTAAATACCGCCACGTATAGTCTCGCCCGCTAGCGTAGCGGGCGAGACTATCCCCGTAAAGTTCTTATCGAATTTTCGAAATTATGTTCACGTTTATCCGACGCCCTTAATAATCACCCTTTACGGGTAGGTTCGTACCCCTCGTTGGGTATAGTTATGAGCTGATGATGATGATGACGAAGTTTTATATGGGTAATGGTTATTTAGATAAGATACGTTTGAAACTGAAAAAATGCAATATTGAATGACACAATTATTCTTACTTAAATGGAATCTGAGGGTTCCTTGCCACAAGACCTTTAAATTCACGGCCACAAGCCACTTGGCCTGCTCGTAGTCAATTCTGCCTACAACGTGAACAAGGTTTTGGGGGGTTATCGCAATCTCTTAAAACAGTATTGTTATAATGATTCGGCAGCATTTTTGTACCAAAAAAGACGAAGTAATATTATTGTAACACTGTTTTATGAAACGGCGGTAACCCCCTGGTTATGCATTAGTACAGCATGATGGAGTACATTTCCAAACAGTACTGAGGAAGACCTTGTTCAGCTGTTATTGTTCGGGTTGTTAATAAATGCCATGTAAATTCTAGCGTCATCTTTCTCGAATCATCCTAAGTTTCTTCGCATCCTGATGAACAGTGAACGCAAATCTAATAACCTGCTGACATGCCCTCAAGCATTTAATAGCGGATTAAATAAACTGTTAGTAAATCAATGAAGTCAAGTAAGAAGGATTTAAGAAGTTAAAACAATATAAATTTTAAAGTTTTGAGCCTAGCTTAGAAGCTTCGAGTATTTGTATATATAATATGTATGTATTTACAAAAAACATTACAAGTATGTTTATCCGTTATTAAGTACCCATAATACAGGCTTCACGCTTAACTTGGGGCTAGGTGGCGCTGTGTGAATGTCAGTGGATATATTTATTTATTCATTTGGTACTCTATATTGCTAAATCTTGCCCACACCTAAAAGAATACAAAGTCATCAGGTTTATTGTAAAACAATGTTGTAATTGTAATTAGTTTCTGAGCGGAAAATAATGTTTTTATTAAACATGACCTAAATACGATTAAAACATCTGCAGTATCAATTAACATTAAACAAACGAATCAACTTGATGAGGTTAATAAAGATATTATTGTAGCGATGATTATGTAAGGCGATCTTGTAGACCTGTACTTAAGTGTATAAAGGTAAGAGCATATTAATTATCCCTTACTAAAAGATGCTTCGGTTGTAGGAAGACAGCAGTGTTTTAGTATAAGATAAAGTTAAGGCGAAGTAGTAAAAGTTGTGATTAACAGAGTATAGGAAAAGACTTGATGTGATTTAATCAACTTTAAATACACCAAGAAGCGATCATAGAATTGTGTTTTCATAAAATGGAACAACATCTTTGCTAGTGAGCATTGTTGAGTAAGTAGGTTCTAATACATGGAAGACATCATATAAGGTTTCAAAATTGACATTATTGACAGTAAACGATTTTAAATTTTGCTTTATATTATTCTTTTATATTATTTGATGAACTGTAACACACCATTTCGCTCACCTGATAGAAAGCACACGAATGCCCATCAAAGATAATTATTATGAACATTAAAGGAAAACGATAATATTTTTATGGGTACTGCGAATTAAATAACAAATTAGCTAAGTATTTAATAAATTTTACGCTTCCGCTTCAGTACATGACTGTGACCCAAGTTATAGTACGTCGAGCAAGATGCCTTGGCCTCAGGCTAATGTCTTTATTGCTCTTCCCATACTCTGATGTAAACATTCTTACATTTTTTACGAAAAAATACAATGTATTTTGATGGGATTTACAATTATGTAATTTTTTAAAAAGTTCTTGAGCGTCTTAATGATGTTTTATGGTCATGAGTTATTACGATGAATTAAGTATATCGTGCATTTAAAAGCTTCGTAAAGTAAAATATTTTTAAAAGACACATTATTTTAAATAAAACATGTATTTTTTAAATAAAGATATTTGAGATTTGGCACACCACAAAAATAAGATTAATTTTCAAATATCTGACACAGGTCATATTTTATAAAAATATGTCAAAACAACTAAATGATTATAATATTTGACAACCTACAATTATTTTATTCATCATTAAATACTTATATTCTAAATCTGAAACAATTTATGTTATAGTTCAGGAATTAGAATTTTAATTGACTTTCTGAGAAACCTAAATGAAACACCTTTTTAATACTGTTGACAAAAAGTTCGCAACAAAAAAACAAGCATTTACACATGTTTAAAGGTATAATACATTGATATCACAATTAACAATAATATTTTCTATCTTAAATCGCAAGCAGTTTCGCTTACTGACCGTTTGTATAATAAAGTGAAGGTAAAATTATCGTCTAATGTAAACAACATCTATCTATCACTAATAGTCAACCAAAGAAAAAACAAACCAACCGATTTTTCTACCTAAGCAAATACACGTTCCATGCGAATCTCGGCGTCTCTCATATCGTATTCATTAGATTTCATTTGTCAGCTCCCAGTTTCTTTGATGAATTATTCACGGCAGAAGCAATTTGTTTACACTAGTCATCCGCAAACTATCTCAGAGCTGCGAGGTTGAGCGTTGTATGGTACTGTGTCTCATGTATTATGTACGTGGTTCGAATGACCAGTATATCTGCTGCCATCTACCGCTTCCTTTGTTACCGCTTTGTATCCCATAACTGCCTTGTGTTTGAAGACTTTGACGGTATTGCCTAGAAATTGTCCAAGGTTGATATGGATATAATAGTTCGAATGCTGTTCTATGGGAGTTAAAATTATGAATTATATAGCTTATTTAAGGAGGGAACGTAAGATAAACAGTTTTAGTCTTTGGGATGCCTCTATTTCACGATATGTTCCATGACGATCTTCGAGGATTAGCCTCCACACGGCTTCGATATTTGAACGACCTTCACTTGGCTTATAAATGAGGCTAGAGTGCCCACGTTGAAATTTTAAGTACCAGAGTTCACAGTCCTAAGACATGGTACTGCATCATTTAACACAGAAGTAAATCTGCTCAAAGCACTGAATCCCCTTGACACGTTGTAAAAAAATATTGTACGCTTTCGCGGGAAGATGGCAAACGATACGAATCAAAAGGCAACCCTCGTACTGCACAGATTTTTTAAATTATTAAATACATTTTACACGGAACTGTTACCTGTTTAACTATAAACTGTAACTAACGACTCATGTTGTGTAATGAATGAGTTATCGACTATAGGGTGCTCCCGTATGAGCTGGTGTATTCTCTGTAATATAATATATATATGCTGTACAAATTATTTATTATAGTACATTTTATCCGAAATTTAAGTTGCTCAGTTTTGGGCTAGACGCCGTTGAACGAATGTCAGAGGACTGATTTAGATTTCAGATTTATCTTGACAGTATCTTATTTCGCTACGGAACTTATTTCAAATAAGTTAGTGAAGGCATTGTTTCAGCGAATATAATTTTGTTATTTACCGTTCTCGTACAGGAGTGTCATATTTCAAAAAGTTGTAGACGAGTTTCAAGGTTCGTTGTGGATTAATTAAGGTGTTTAATCATCAAAATAAATTTCTTTTGAAAACGTAGCTTCACCCGTAATATTTTTTGTTTTTCCGTATCGTTAAACCACTTTTTTACAAATTTTATATGAGTAACGTGATTTTACAAGTGTAAAAAGTCTTTTTCATGATAGGCATGATGCGTATTCGGTCACATTTTGTCATTTGTCCACCATCTCACCTGATGTTAGGTGAGTTAGTGGACAAATGCTTTATGTCGTTGATTAGTAAAAGAAAACACGCCATTTTGAACCTTTTACGTTCAGTAATCGCTTCTGTAAGTTGGGTATCAATTATCATTTACTCAGTATCAAGACAATATTGACACTATTCTATTCTGGAATGTGAAGAAAAGAAAATACCTTTCATCATCATATTGAAAAGTTTTAATGCCGAAGAACCGACGATCATCATCATCATCTTCAGCTCATTAAACGTCCCCACCGAGGGGCACGAGCCTACCCGTATAGGGTGATTAGTCGTCCACGCGCCCAGTGCGTACCTATTGGACGACTTCACGCATAACCTTCGAATCTCTTCGCAGACGTACGTGAAGGATTCCTCACGATGTTTTCCTTCACCGTAAGAGCGTCGGATAACGTACATATAGTTTCGAACATTCGAAAAAACATTGGTACGTGGCGGGATTTGAACTTCAACCCTCCCGGTAAGAGGGCAACAGTCCACACCATTGAGCCACCGACACTTTGACGAACTGACGATATTACATAAAAAATGATTTAGTATGTAAAATAGGAAAGCACGATTAGTAAACTATAAAAAATGTCCAGGTAGAGCAAAGTATAGTGCTACAGTAACTTATCAAGCCCGTAAAGTCGACAATCCTTCGGTAAAATATGTTTACTTCATACCTTCCATTTCGAGGTTTTTAAGTATATCAATGTTTATTTAAAATAATATACTTTTCCATTTTTCAATTTTGGAAACCCATGTGATTTTGTACGACCCATCCCCTGTAAAACACGCTATCTCAGATCGGAAACAAAGGTGCGCGGTTCGCTGAAGGATTCCTCTTTGATTATTGAAAAGTTTCCTAAACCCGCCGGATAACCGTGTTTGTACACAAAGGCAAGACAATTTTGTTTTGTTTCACTATAAGAGATTTAGGAGAACCTGCTCATTGGATTGGAGATTTGTAAACCTGGGCGAGGTTTTTTTATATAAACACGTAGCGGATGCTGCTAGGTTAGAATTTCAGAATCATTACTATAGTCGCTCCTGAATTATCTTTTTGAAGTTAATAATATGCTAACATTCGATTAAATATTAACAATGTTGAATTGAGTAACCTCCTTTTTTGAATTCTGCATATAAAATACTTAACTTATACTTAAATACTTAACCACAGACATTTACACAGAGCCATTTAGCCCCAAACTAAGCATTAGCCTGTAATACAGTTACTAAATAACAAACAAAGTTACGTACTTAAATACTTTTAAAAAACAAAAACCTATTATTATACATATAAACACCCAGACCAGTACACAGTAAACACCAGTAACTAACACCAGTAAACAGACATGTTTATAAATACAAACGTTTGTCCTGTCCGGTATTCCATTCGGAATCCTTGGTGTACTAGAAGTCGTCTCAACTATTATACCATATCGATCTTCAAATGAGTAGATAATCAAATGGACAGCCCTACTAGTGATGAGAGACCAGTATCACCTATAAAATATGAAGGAAAACAATGTGAAAAACTTGTATACCTACTTGATATCAATGATTTACGTAAACAGAGCTAGCGAAGATATTCCTTGAAATTTTCCCAATAGAAACATTGCAAGTGAGCCTTTCGGTACGCAAACGCAAATTGAACTAAATAACATATCAAAAGACCGGGCCGTGGTGGAAGCCGAAGGCCTATCCCGCTTTATCCCAGATTTGCGCTAACACAATGTTTTTGGGGCTAAAACATCCTTTTGTGTGGAACCTTTGATTTCTTAAGGATTACTACAATGTTTTTATGTTAATGTTTGATTTCAATTTGCTTTAACCTATCTCAGTCCACAGCTTGACATAGATCTCTTTCATTTTGCAGATTTCCTGGTCCTTCAACCTCCAGAATTGATCTCACGCTAGACATAAGTCTTTCGGGCTGGCACTCGTTTTGCCAGGATATGAAATCATCTTTATAACCCATCTACTTCAACGGCCATTGGTCCTCAGTTTGTGGTTAGAAGATTTAAACTGATTTTCCTCATCAATAACATTAGAGCACAGAAATAACAGAGTGAAATAGGCAACAGAAGGCATTTACCATGAGGTGAGTTACTATCGTAGGATCAGAGTCTTCTCCTGCCACATATTTCGTCATCAGCTCATTATACGTCCGTACAGACATTAGTCACCCACGCGGGATCAGTGTGGATAGCCGACTTCACACTCAAACTTTGAATTTCTTCGATTCGGTCACTTAAGGTCACAGGCTCCAATATGTGGAGATTAGTCAGCCCATCACAGTAAAGTTAACAATTATTGATTCAAAATCACATTGTAAGATGCAATTTAATTTGTTTCCACTGCATTTAATTACAATATTAACTTACTTAATTAGCCGTTACCGTTCAAACTTAATTTGATTTTGATTTCGATATAAAATATTACTACTCGTACCTAATTGCCGAAGTAAAAATTTTTAATGATGATTCGGATCGCCTTAATTAAAAAATACAATGTTACTGACTAAACAATAATAAATAAGTACTTGTTTGCATGCTTTATGGTGGACGTTTTTATAATCCAATTGTCAACACCCAAACTTTCCACAGGGACCGTAGAAGACAACAGGTAAATTTAGCAGAGTAACAACGTGTAGCCTGCCTACCAAACCATGGGGTTTGTGGCAAAACTCTTCACTTAAGTAGAAGAGGCAGATTGTCAAACAATAGACCTTTACGGGCTTCTATATCACCCGGTATTTATTTCCATCAATTATATAATAAACAATAATATTTTTTGTTTAAACGAATTCATAAGGTTTAAGTTAATATAAATGCGTTTATAATTGCAAATATTACTGTGAGAACATAAAATCAATGTTAATTCCCCTTTCAAAATTAGGGTCCGGTGTTTAATAGGTTTCAACCGGTCAATTATATAAATTCAAATTTGGAATGTCATAAAGCTGAGCTGAGCAATAATGAGCATGCGGCGCGCGCAGTAAACTATGTCGCAGTTAATATTGAGTGCGAGAGTTATTGGGCATTTCGGTGTTTGGCCGTTTGGTCCTACTAAATAAAGTCGAGCCGGCCATTTCATCCGTCTCGATGCAAATTTAATTTAACACCCCAATCGGGTAAGTTGGTGCTTATGTGCAGACGTTGCGACTTCGGAAATGTATTGGGAAGTCGTAAGGCTAAGTAACCCACTTTATTTTGAGTATTAAATACTATTGGTATTGTCTCAAATATTTGTGTCATTATAATTTACTTTTATATATTTAAGGCACGTTGAAAATTCATATACTATCATGTAATAAACTATTAAAATTGAAATAAGCTTTTTTGTCATATTTGAAGTGTTTAAAACTACTAAAAAAAGTACAATGTGATTTCATTTTGACTCAAACCGCATAAATTCAATTCTTTATCATAATGTTTGTACATTTATATGAACATTGGTTGGCACCCAATGTACTATAAAACGTAATTAAACACACCATTATAAATGCCTATGGGAATGTCGCAAAACCTAATTTGTCTTCATAAACCTAGAGAGTAACCTATGATAGTGTTAATATCCCGGGAAGCAAGACTTATAGGTCGTTTGCCGTTTCCTGAAAATATATGGGATAGCCGACACCGAGTCGGCCCAGCTATCCTCATATCGCTGGTAACATTATGCTCTTTATTATTAGTGCTGAATTAACTTTTATGTAGTAACAAAGTTTAATATTATTAAAGACCGCGCGATTTGTTTACCCCCGTTCCTTTACGTGCTTCCCGTTATATAACGCCTGCATTGTTTTACAAAATGTAAGACTATTTGTTGGAATATCAGTTTCATTATACATCGAGATAAAAGTAGCAGCATGTTACAATATAAACCAGCTCTTCTCGAAGTTCCTACTTATACCGAACCTTTGGTAGAGTCATAAAATAATAATAATAATAACAATTGACGATTCAAAAGTATCTGTGACAGATTTATTTGAATAAAGATTTTTTCCTTTCTTTCTTAAAGCTAAGTTACAATACTTTCGCTTTCATTAGACAATAATTTATCTTGAATATTTTTGACGGTATTTAAAGCAATACACAAAAAATGAAATTAACGTTATACTTTTTAAATAGCTATTACTAAGCCTACATTCGTTACACCATCTAGCATTCTAGTCATAAAGTTCAAAATACTCGTACTATTATAGCGTCGCAATAGAACCATCGGTCTCGTCAATATTATTGTTTTTTTTATATGAAAAAAATAATTTGTAATCAATCAATAAAGCATAGTTGTAATACTTAGTTCATTCTATTTTAATGATTTGTGATACTTATTTAATTATTATTATAATTATTTAGTGGCTTCAATGAGAGCGTCAGTGGCTCATTGGTGTGGACTGTTGCCTTCCGATCTGGAGGGTACAGATTCAAATCCCACCACGTACCTATGTATTTTCGTATTTTCGAAAATATATGTAGTCGAAAATATTTGCGTGAAGTTGGCCATTCTGCACTGGGCCCGCGTGGATGAATAAGGCATATACAACCCTTTACGGGTAGGCTCGTGTCCCTCAGTGGGGACGTCAAATAGCTGATAATGATGATGATTGCAAGCAAAGCATTGGTTAAAAGCAAATTTTATTTTAGTGAAATTACCGGGTATAAGAGACCTAACATCTGTTGTCTGGGGTGACGGGCGCAGTGCGGCATTGATGGAGGATAATAACTGTCTGTCAGTTGTTGATCTAATTTAATGCCGCTCTGTCATGGTCTGGCGTATCACTTACCATCAGATGAGCATCCTGACCATCCTGTACACTTATGACATAAATAAAAAATTAAAAAATATTTTTTACATAAAAAATATTCTCTAAAATTATACTTTACTTCCTAGTTTAATTTCCTCAAAGGATTTCTATAAACGTCATTAAATTAATGGAGTTTACCAAGAGTTTACTCCTAAGCATTACATGCTTCACAAATTCACAAGCAACGCAATCCTATCGTATTAAGCGAAAGTTTAAAATGTTTACAATTCATTCAAAAAACTTAAACGCCATCCAAATGTTATGTCAAAATTTCTAGAAACTTATCCGGGTGACCGGCAAACTCGTTCTGACTCAATATTATTGAATAAGTTTTAATTAAAAAGCCCTCAGTACGCAATTAGTGGGATTGAGTCGCGAGTTTGAACTGGTCGAAACCAGTAAAATCTTCCCTGCAGCTGCCACAAAGTTGCCTAAGCGGCATTTTTTTTTAAATCATTGAAATATTTCCCTATGCCAATATTTATATGTTTTTTAAATATTCGAAAGCACGTTATAAATGAAATAAAACATTCATATTTACTTTTGAATCGTCAAATGTTTTTTTTTTTTTTAAGAATCAGACAAAGGTATCCCTTACTTAACACCTATAACCTTATAACTGCGAATTCCTCTAGCTAATATTTCAGAAGTCGTCTGTCCATCTATGAGTTTGATTTTGCGACCACTCTTGTTTCCATTCAAGAAACCTATAACCCAGTGGAATGATGGTTAAATTTTAAGCATATTAAGAAAATGTTCGTTAGTGAAATTACTAATGAGGTCTAATAATTACATTTTAGTCAAATCCGCGAGCAAGAAATACAAGAGAAGTTTAGTTTCATCATGTGGATAAAAACCAGGAGCAACTAGAACGTACTTCTGTTACATGCCGTTTATACCTTAATTAATTAACATTACATTAACAAGCTCAGAGTTGTAAGTCGACTTATGCCGTCATTTTGTTTGATATCTAATTTGCTCTATTAGGCTAATTAATCTCCTCAAAACAAATTTAAATACATATAACAAATATCATCAGCATAATATTAAAAAGTTTAATTTCCAGAAAAAACTTATTTTCCCAAGACTTACTTCATTTAGGTAGAAGTTGTGGGGCTTCGATTTTATGTGGTCTTTTGGACCTTTGAATTGATTTGATAATAGAAGAAGACTTTAGCCTTCATTTTACTATAGCCTGTATACAATTGCCTTTTGAAAAAATAGCTACGGGGGTTGAGATCAGGCCGTAGCTTATCATGCAGGCCGGATTCAAGTCGGTAGGTGATAATGGCTTCCATTTTAAGATAGTCCCATCATAGATCACGCAGTGATAATATATTTGGTCGTCGGTTGGAGAGCGTCGTTCGGCTAAATGTGGCATTCCGATTGGGAGGGCACAGGTCCAAATACCGAAACGTATCAATGTGTTTTCGAATTAGGCAAAATTAGATGAACGTTATCCGACGCTCTTACGGTGGATGAAAATATCGTGAGGGAACTTGTGCACTAGGCTCGCGTGGACGACTAAAACCTACACAGTTTTTACGGGTAGACTCGTGCCGAAAATGAAAATGAATATTTTTGGTAACAAATTCTAGACCAAACGTTAGCGAATTCGATAGCTGCTTAACTACTGCGATTGACATCATCAGAACGCGCTAGCCGCTAAGCCACGAAGCCAAAAAAATTGTAATTTTGCTTCTTTAAATTAAGACTATTCACGTATACGTAAGCAGCATCTATGAATAACTTTATGTCATCGCACAATAACTAAGATAACCTAAGATAAGCAAAAAACATTTCAAACATAGGTACCTATAAAGGGGAGGAAAATTAGCGAAAAAAACATTTAGCTAAACACCACGTAAAGCGTTGTTTCACGCGTCGTATTTCCGTAAGGCTATGGTATCAATACTGTTGCCGCGTCAGCCCATTTATGCCGAAGCATGGCTCTTCCAGTCTTAACTTTTAAGATCATTAAACATTGTAATGACTGTGAGTGTAAAACATTATGTAAGAAATACTTAATATTTGGTTTCATTCAGAGTGTAAATCGCGAAAACTTTGAAAAAAATGCGTTGTAAACACACAACTTATAATGAACCCTTCTTAACTAGTTATCTTGAACGTGATTAAAATTGTAAGGCGTAGTTTTGTCATCAAGAACCTTCGTGCTAAATGTCTTACAAATCACCAACATATTAAGTCTGGCTCGACGCACGCTTTAAGCGCTTCACACCGCAAATCATCCGTTACGAAGCTCCATGCTAATAAGCGAGTTGGCCCTAATTATTCGCATTCAAGCTGCTTGAGCTCTGACATTCTTCAGTGGTTTTGCTGCGTCGTATCTGCGAGGATAGAAATTGAGTGTAGTTGAATAAATTAACTGACTATAGTGTTATTTCCAACAGTAAAAGTATGCATTCATATTTTTTGCGACAGTCAATTTAAGTCAAATATTGTGAATACTGTGATATGAACAATAATTAAGAATAGGTACATCTAGTCGTAAAATGTTTAGAAAACTACTTAACTTAACTTTTCGAGTTCCAATCCAGTGCAGTTGAAAAAATAAAATATGTAATTTTTTAATATCCATGTTTATCCAGTGTTCAGATGCCATTTTTTTGGTGTAGTTAGTTTTATTTAGTGGATAAATAGTTTTGTTAGAATTTTTATTATTCGTTGAAAAAATACGAATGTTCTGGTATTTTGTACATATTTTTTAAATAGTAATATGCTTTTTGAAGTAATGTGGCTTAATTGGCGTTAATAAAAAACCTAAGATTAAATTTCTGGAATATTCACAATAGGATAATAAACATCGTGTAGATTAAATAACGACTTTAGAAGTAGGACCTATCCAGTCAGCCATGACTGTTCTTAGAAGAATGTTATCTATAACTGGTAGATGGTATTGGAGCGCCGGTATGCCAGTTAAGTCATTATAACAAACTATGGTTAATACTTTACCGAGATGCTGGGCATTATTGCAAAAATACATCACAATCAGTAATTGTTCAGGAATCAGTCCCCTCTCGGACTCTCGACTAACTCCACTTCCACTGGACCCCTTAACTGCCCAAATTACAGATTTTTGTCTAAAGTATTAAAGTTATGAATATCTCTATTTAAGCTTGATGATGTTGGGGCTAGCTAATCACCTGATCGGTTGAATAAAGCGCAAGTCAAGTAACAATCACAATAGACGATAATCGGATGTATGACCGAAAAAAGGCAGGTTAAACAATTTTGTTCAGGCTATTATTATGTATGGAATGTCGTTAACGTCCGTAATGAGTTACAGCCTGTACTCTCCATAACCAAGTCGTTGGGAAAAGGCTTTGCAATCCAATGGGACGTTTAAGGCTAGTTGAGTATAACGACGATGATCTCAGTTATTAATAGAAACGACCCTGACAGATAATTACTAATCATCAAATTAATTTAACTGTGGGTATGAAATCCTTGCTTACAACGATGATTCGACCAACTTACCGAACCGGCTCAAAAAGCGCTTCGCTTATTGGTCCACGTTGTAAGGTTGCCGGTGACCTAAAAGCATTCCCTTTCTGTAAATCGACTATGCTCTCCCAAATCGTGTGGTTCTCAAAGGCATCAAGCGATCAAACATAAGCGGGCAATGAAAATTGTGCAAGGAAAATAAGCAAGAAGACACAATGTATCCCAGTGAAGTAAGCAACTTCACGTAGGTCATCTAGTTCAACGCACTTGATCATTACAGGCATCACTAAACTTAAAGAAAAAACGTAAAAAATACACTTCAAAAGGTCTAAGACTAACAAGAGGTACGTCTATGGAATAATTGCAACTTTACTTATTACATAGTTTGAGGTATATTTACTACAAAGTTATTATATTTTTTGCCTCGACAAAAAGAATTGGCAAAATTCATACTTGCAGTATACTTGGACATTAATTATGAACTTGGCACGACACTGATTATTTTAATTAATTACATGTCTGATTAATACTGAGCGATATCAAGTCAGGTAAAATTTTCTAATGAACCCCCAGTTGCGAAAACTAGATCAAAATTAAATTTATTAATATTATGGTTTAACTGAGGTCGCCAATTATAGACGCATTCTGTCTTTTGTTCAAGATAACATATAGGTGGCAGTATAAAAATATTATTTTAACTACTGTATGTTTTGTAATAACAAATAACACCACTGTACAAATTATCACATAGTGCTTTTTTATATGTATGTAAATTAACTGTTTATGAAAGTTTTACAGTTAAATATAACATTTATCGTAATAAAAAGGTGTTTAAGAGTTCTTCTTTTTATTACTATTAAATTTATTTCAAGTATTGAAACATTTTAATATTATTATTAAAATTATTTTTAATTATGTTGTTTATGTATATATATATTATATTAAATTTTGGATGGTATGTATGTGTTTATATTTATATATCTGATGTAGTGTATGTATATATTTGATTGTTTGTATATTTATATATGAAGTGAGGTTTCAGGTCAAACTTAATTAAATATGTATTTATGTAATAGTTTCTTTGTGTAGTTGCGCACTTTGTCTGCCTGTCTCAGTATGTTTTTTTTTTTCTGTTTAGGACTGCTGGAAGAAATTCCATTCGAATAAGCAGTACCTTTGTACTTTTTTTTTCACTATATTATTGTTCTGACTATTTTGTATGTGTGCATAAACAATAAATAATAAATAAATAATTATTTATAAAAATAAATAAATATTATTATTATAAATACTATTATTATTTTAATAAAATGCCGCCTCCAAACTATTGTACATTCAAATTCTTGTGGTTCAGGGTAGTACGATGCTGCGTACAAGTAGATAACATAAAACCTCCAAGATGGGTAACAGCCTGGAAAACCGTAAGCACCCGAGGTACGTTGATGAAGACATTCTTAGCTAATTTAATCTCGACGTAATCCTATTTAAGCTAAACAGAATTCCGTTTATATTAATTAACTGATTTAACGAGCACACCTTTGTGTCACTCTCCAAACTCACTTTTTTTGTTTGTTTTATTGTTATTTATGTAAATTATAAATCTATTATTGTAACATAAATACTTTTCTTCTACGTAAGAGCGAAGTCATCAAATAATACACAGCAACAGCAGCTAAATGGAGGCTCCAGTCCACATTGTTATGAGATTAAAGGATTATACAGAAAAAAATAATTATTAGTGTAAATATTAATTAGTGTAAATAATTATTTTGTTATTACAATTTGTTTGTAATAATTAATAGCAGTGAGCTGGTCACGTATGTCACCGATCACCGATGGCCGTTGGAGCAGACAAGGTCTGGAGTGGAGACCGCGTCTTGGCAAGCGTAGGACGCCCTCCAGCCCGATGGACTGACGACTTGCGAAAGGTAGCTGGAGGAGGCTGCATGAGAAAAGCGGATGACCGGGATATTTGGCGCAAAAAGGAGTAGACCCATTCCCAGCAGTGGACGGCTATAGGTTGAAGATAATTAATGGCGTGTAATAGGTATGACGTAATAACGACACTGGTGACTTAAAGTGACTGCAACTGAGGGATTCTGTGATCTGCTCGGTATCTGAGATAATAGATTAGCTATTAGAACTAATACAGCATATCCTGGTTATAATTGGGCCGTATTAATTATAAATATATTAGATTGAAGATACATAATATGCTCGCAGTTAACTAGATTCTGTTTGATTAGTTAGCTTAGACGATAATCCTAGATTGATTTCGACGAGTTTATACAGACAAAGGACAAAATAATTCTTAATGTATTCCAAAGTATTCTTTTTTTTAAGTATTCCCTTGGAGCTTTTTTAAATAATAATGATTGCACTGTAAGCGGATTGATCTGCGTACAATCTAGGAAAAAATGTCGCAATAGTTGGTCTCCAGATAGGTAGCCAAAAATATTATCTCAAGTTCTTCCGTAAATTGAATAAATATTTTTTGTTGGGATTTTCACCCATCAATCTATCTAACGGCCGGTAGCCTAATTGATTCAATTAGAATTATTCCTTTATTTTCATAATATTAAATACCGTATAATTATTTATTTATTAATCCGCGGCTGTTTACTAGTGTTTGAAGTTAGTGCGCTGATACTTCTAAATATAGTTTAGTAACGTATAATATTCCGCGTTTGGCAATAATTTGTGCAGGAAAAATATCAGCAATGTATGTTAAAAATATGTAACAACACTTCAAACATAAGTCACTGAAATAAACCAGTCAGCTCCGAAACAGTATTTGGATACAACATTTTTTATACAAAGTCCAATATGCTGGCCCCTTTGTTGGTTTGGAATTGTTTACAAAAAGTGTACGTCCGAAAAATTTCAATAGACAAACGAGAACGATTCTTTATTTTGTGTATAGGTATGCCATATAAAATACTTTTTTTTATTGTGAACCAAAATTACACTAGTCACAAACACAAAGTAGGTGCCTAGAAAAATATAGCCTGCTACTGAATACAAAATTAAGACATCTAAAGACTAAGAAAATATATCCCGTTTCTCTATTAAAACTAAATAAAAATAAGCGAACATTTTTCTTTATAATTACTCAACACTTATAAAAAATCGTAGTTATACACATGAAACATATTTATTCAACAAAATATCAAAAAATACTGTCACCTGCGTCCTAAGACGTAACTTTTATCGTTATAATAATTGTCTCTCTAAGAAAATATATTCCTAATTTCTACTATATGCAGTAGATAATTCTAAAATAAGCACAAAGCTTCCATGACAAATAAGCTGAACAATCCATCAGGCTGCAATGTCGCGAGAGACTTAGACGCGACATTTTGTGTTATTACTATTGTTAGCAAGTTTATATCCGGGAATTAAGCTATTCAGCCGTGACAATTATGAATATTTTCCAATTAATTTTAAGGAACATTTACATGTTCAGATCGTTGCTGTCACTCTGAATATAATTTAAGTTGTTTATTAATTCTATTATTACTTACGTAGTGTACAAACTAGAGACCCTATAGAGTATGTAGACACTCGCAAATATATTTCAGTATGCCACTTATTCAGATCAGAACCATATTTATTTGCACTTAATGATTCAATAAGTCTTTGCTCAGATATGTGACTAATGTGTATATTTACTAGTTTTTACCCGAATATTGTATTTGAATTACACGCAAAGTTTCATTTCACACCAGATCTTCTTAAACTACTCGTAAATAAAAGAAAAACAAATGTATTACTTAAAAACTAACGATTACTTTGTTAATATTTGAATTGTAATATGCAACTATTAATTGCTGATATTTTAAAATTAATGAAATATTCAATGCCATATTTTGAATAGAGGAATTATCATAAGCTACCTAATTATGTATAGGAATATTACAATGCGCAAAGCGATTGCGTCTTCTTCATTTGTTATCCGCTGACAACTTAAGTCGTCTAGGGTGGTTGGTGCGGGTAGTCAGTATTCATAAGATACCTACCTAACAAGCGTTTCATTATAACCTCGCAACGGTGCGTAGACCGAGAAAACTCATCGAGCCGGCAATATTGCGTCTAGACGCAATTCTCGACCATCGAGAATTCTAATGAAACAGTGTTAGTAGTATTTTACGGCGGGAATTTATTCGTAAATTGCTAATCGTTGTTATTTCAATTTGACTCGAATTTGAGAACCTCTCTCTTTGGGAGGATTACGCTGTTGAGGTATACATTTTTGTCAATTTTGTGGTAAATTGTCATACATATTTTATATATTCTATGTATGAGGGCCATGGTACGGCACAAATAAGACAGATCAACGATCACGTACTTTTATTTTTACTTTTTATTGTAAAAATATCCGAAAAATTATTATTATGTTTTGCTAGGTTCGTACATTAAATTTTACAATGAAAATATTTAAATAATTTCGTTTGTTAGTACTATAACACTTTGAGAGTTTGGTATGAATTTAGCTAGCGCGTTCAATTAAGAATAGATTATAAGATGACCAAGCATCTTATCGAGTCCGTAGTTCATAAGGCACATTAAGCCGTTAGGTCTGTTTTTTACAACTCTATGGAATCAGTTTGCTTTTCGCGGTAACGTCACGCGGGGCGTATGCTCCGTCACGTCGTGTAACGAAACTCGTTAATGCAATTTTGATAAGCTCATCAAGCTTGCACTTGATTAGCTGCTAAATATTTATATTTTAATGATGCTTCCTTTCCATTTTTTCTAAGCCACTAGGGTCTTGATTTATTATGTTATCAAGAGTGTCGTAAAAATACATAATGACATAACATGAGCCAAATCCGTATCGTGACCGCTATCACGAGTAATCCATAATACAAAATATTAGGGCCGGAAAAGTATCCCTGTGATCTGTTATTCCAAATGTACATGGGCAACTCATCAGTAAGCCGCTCGTTTGTCTATTTTTTTAAATGTGTTAATATCAATGAAAATAATAATCTATTAAATTTTGAGTAGAAGAGAGATTCTTCTGCTCGAATGGGCTGGCTCGACAGAAGTAATACTAGGGCCAAACAGAGGACCAGAGTGGGGTAACGACTTCTGTTGTGATTAGTCAACCTTAACACATATAATCGTGTCTCACTATAAAAAATGAATGTCATGACAGGTTATAACGTAAAGACGAAAGAGATAACATTGGCAATATAATTTATAAAATTAACTTTATCATAAATTTAATAAGCTTTTAATAAATAACAGAAACAATAGACCCACAAATTGTTTTTATTTACATTTAATATGAGACAAAGCGAGCTATTAAGCAAACAGCCCGTTTGAGATCGAGCACGAAAAGTACCAAAAGTAACAACAGTGTCGGTCAATTTTGTGACCATATTAGCAGCGTTTTCCCCTGAAAAAAACATATAAAAAACCCACCTTATTTAAAGCTTAACTTAAATGTTAGTTTCGAATAAGGTAGTATTTTAATATGCGTTTTCTTTCAGGGGAAAACGCTGCTATTAAGCAGACAGCCCATTTAAGATCGAGCACTAAAGTACCAAAAGTAACAACAGTGTTGGTCAATTTTATGGCGTTTATATATTTATCAATTGTATTGATTATGATATCTAGATATTTAATAATTGTATCGTCCTTCATCAGTCTTAAGGTTGGACAAATAGTTAAATGTCTGATCTCTCAGAATAAATAAGTTAGAAAAAGCAAAATTGTGTTGTTAAATATATTTAAAGTAACCGTTTTTGTTGGAAATAGCAATGTACTCGTACTGCTGGTTAATTTTGGATCAGTGTTTGAACGTCAAATAAATAGATCATACTACGAAATAATTAATTTCTAATTTCAAGTTAACGCGTTCTACCGTATGCAAAGACGTCATACATTGCAATATTCCATGTGTACCGCCAGTGATCAACTGTGGCAACTTGGCGAAGCCTTAATGAATTCACATCTAAATTAATAGCGAAAACCTTCACGTTCGATTAAACGTCTTATTGCGTATGACGCATTTGGTTTGACACATCAGAATATCATCTTATGTATGTATAAACTATAAGATGCGACATATTATAATGTGAAACAAATTTTGACTGCACAAAAATTAATTTAGGAGAGGAGGGGAATTACGGGGCGGGGATATTAAATAACCTTCGATGATTAAGAAAATATTTTTTTACATTAAACAGGAAATGACTTTCAGCTGTACCTTGTAAAGCACTGCGATACACAATGTGCGACAGGTGCTTTAATAACATTTTTAATTTGAGTCTGTATAAAAGAATTCATGTATTATTTTAATGGTATTTTGCATTTTATTAAACAAATTATTCATTTTTGCCTAGGTACATACTGAGTACACAAACCATTTCACGTAACATCAAAGTTAGTCAATTTCCAATATATATAATATTTCTGCTCCGCTCGCAACGATTTGGTACGTTTGGGACGCCTCGTCGACACTACACAATCAATGCAATCTCCATTATTAATGAGCCCATGTAATTCAGCCTTATTTCTTCCGTCCCTTCTTATTAGAGGGATACTAACTGCCAAAGCGGGGGAACAGCGCTTAACATATTAGCCATGTTTAATTTATAGGTGCCGGCATGCAAATTAACACAAGAGGACCTTTTTCACCCCTATTATTTTAAAGTTACTCGCAACGTTTCCTATATCGGGGAATGATTACATCGGCGAATCTTTTGTGAATAAGATACGACGTTTGATCCCGAGGTACAAAAGAATCTCTATAGCAATATGTAACGACGGAAAACCAACGCTCTTGAGCTCAAAAAGAACCTTCAGCGTATTCCAACGGGCTTCAGCCCGTTGGAATACACGTAATATTAACGTGAATAAACCTGTGTCGTTATTAGAGAAAGTATATGTGACCGGTAACCTTAAGAGCTAGCCAGTTTTAACATTATACGTTTTGGGTGATGAAATTTAAATGTTTTAAAATTATGTTGATAAATATGTAGTTAAAGTTGATGCTTCATCTATGAAACTACCTTAATTCTATGAGTATTTTTGGTAAGTCATTTAAAAAAAAACTTTGTTCTGCAGAGTGATAAATGGAAAATACTTCCTTTTTGAAAGATTAAAAGTATTAAATTTTAAGTTAACAATGTAATTGAGTGCTGCGGTTTTAAACCAGTGAATGAAAAATCTCGAAAAAAAAATGTTTATTACTAAAAACAGGTTTAAAAATAATATTATCGATCAATATTTTTCACAGGTACCTGTATTACGAAGGAAGATATGTAATTGATCGGACGTTAAATATACAAGTGTAAATAATAAGGTACGATAATAAATATACTATAATACCGGGCATATTTATAAAGTCAGATTTTATAAGTAACTTCGTAGCGATATCAACAATACGATATTATTTACGAGTTGGATATGCTTTCGCACAATGTGCACAGAGATCAAAGAGTTATGTGAATGTAGAAAAAATGCTACATATATTTCAAATGTAATCGAGGATTGCTTTATTGTGATACATCATAAAGTTAGTATCTTATAAGGGAATCGGTATGAAATTACTTTTATTTATGAAGTTTAGTCACAAAGTACTTCAGAGGACTTTATTATATGAAATGTACCAACAGAATAATTAAATAACTACAGACTGCTAAGAAGGACAAAGTGAATGTCTGAAAAGGTCTCTATTCTATAGATCATTGACTGGACTCGGTCTCCAGCCGATACCCTTAGCGTCACTAAAAAGAAAAAATGTTTACTAATAAAACTTAAGTTTTGATCCTTATTTCTCTGAGTGTTAAAGTTGCCAAATAAACTTGACTTACTCTGCTATTTTATGCTGGGTCACACTAATGTCTAATGCCATTTGCGCGATAATTATTGCCATAAATTTAACAAGATGAAACTGCCAAATTATTGCGTTAATAGGCTATACCTGAAGTTAGCGCCAATTGTTTTCTATTACGAATGGCATTTTCCTTTCGCTGAGTCCCTATTCGCGTAACCAGCGTATGCGGGCCGCATTTCTCCCAAACATATGTTAGTCACCAAGTCGTCGTCCCCCCCCCCCGCAGCGCCCTAAGCTGTGGTGCGAGATTTTAATGTTGAGAGCCTATATAGATAGAGAGAGAGATAATGATCCGCGCTCGCCAATTGCCCGGTGAAGCTGTAAAGTCCATCTGCTGCCAACAGCAGTAGTCATTTAGAAATAAAAATGGCATTTCCCGTTAGTGTGGCGCCAGAATTATCGTAGGACCGGGATATCTGGAGTAAAATGCGGAATAACTATGTCCAGCAGTGGTATGCGATAGTTATAGTTTGAAGGAAAAGTAATGTAAAATATTAATATATATTATTATTAAAACATTCCAATATACAACTACCAAGTGAACACCAAATAAGCACGAAACTCATACGATTACAATCATATAATTCCTGTATAAACATTTTCATGTTAATTCGTGAAATCCGACTTTGTAGGCAATAATGAGTGCGCATTTAGATTGGGACATAGCTTTTAATTATACTTCCAACTGATTGCCAGCTAGGTGTAATTTTATTTGGTCCATTGTAACAACTCACCTTAAATATATTTTTTGCAAATGTGGACTATCAGATTAAATTAGACACGTAATGAAACGACTTCTTCTCATTGTGATAAACTAAGATAGTGTTTATTGCAATTTATTCAGTTTATTTGCTAATTACAATGTGAAATAATTGGATAACGAAATTCATAGATTTCAGGAAAAGTACAGATTTCAACATTATACGCCGTAATAATGCTCCTAAAAGTAGGTTAGGGGCATATTTACAGAAAAATAAATTTTAAGAAGCAATTACTTTTTATTTAATAATTATCGTTCAATGGTCTATCTCGTATATCCAGTAAACTGCTCAAACATTCCAAAAGCACGCTTTGCAGTAGCGAGCAAGATTCATCATCAGCTCATTAAACGTCCCCACCTAGGGGCACGAGCCTACCCGTATAGGGTGATTAGGCCTTCTGAAACTTCATACACAACCTTCGAACCTCTTCGCAGGCGTGCATGAAGGTTTCCTCACGATGTTTTCCTTCACCGTTAGAGCGTCGGATAACGTACATATATTTTCGAATAATCGCAAACACATTGGTTCGTGTCGGGAATTGAACCTCAGCCATCCCCGGTAGGAAGGCGTAAGTCCACACCATTGAGCCACCGACGCTAGCAAGATTGTTAAGTAACAATTGTAGCTACACAATTTATAAAATTTGTGACGTGACAAAAACACATAAGAGAGATGTTTGAGATTTATATTTTTTTAATTTAAAAACAACCGACACAAAAGTCGCGCTAAGCCTACCGTGAAATCGCATACAAAAAAATAAGCCAGCAATTTTAATTTTCGATAGCCCGAAGGCGCCGCAAACAGTAGACGTCGTGATTTTGTTTTTTATACTTTTCAAATTTTTTGCAGGATTCATGTTAAAAGCGAAACGGTTATAGTTTTGTAAGTAAAATCACTGTTTTTTTTCCTTTGTTGGTATTAATGGATACTGTTATTGTTGGAAAGTGGAAACGTGTGTTTAGAATAAGATTTTTTATTTAACGTTAGGACATATTTTAAAATACTATACATTACATTTGGAATTCATTATTTACCCAGATTTGGTTTTATTTGGTCTTGACCATTAAATAAAAAAATGATATACGAGTAGGTGATGTTCAAACTCTTTAATGATCAACAGTGTCAAAAAACATACGTTAAAACTAACGGCAACAGTTTAATTATGAGTATAATAATACAAAACTTTACATTTACATTCGACACTTATTCTAATTATTTAAATCAAGAATATTTTTGTCTGAATTAAAAAATCGAACTCAGAAAAAGAATAAATAGCTGTATTTCTTTTAACTTGGAACACATTGTCCGAATCAAACGCAGCGTTACATTATTTCGCTATCCGAAACTCTGACTTTATTTAAACCTTTTTTAAGCTTTCTTCCTTTATGTGCTTAGCTACCCCATACCTGTTTGCTCCAGGGCATTGCCCTTTTATATTTTGTTAGGTAATATTACGGAGGTATGCGCAAATCAAAGCACCCGGTTTGGGGTTCTGCCGTCTCAAAGAAATCTGATAACGTTATTACTGAAACGAGAGTAAATGGAGTAACGCGAAATATGAAAGATGATCATTTCAAAGTCGTCGCCGTTTTATGCCTCTTTATGTTAACCAAATGTTTATGATATTATTTGTCAATGCCTTTTTGTTGTGGACTAGTCTTCAACTTTATATTTATAGCACGACAAGTTTCCACAGTGCATGCATGCCACAGTGGTATGTTTAAGAACTAAGTATAATATAATAGCTGCAGATAAACAATTCCGATTCCCCTAGGATCGCGGAGTCCTTTTCCTAGAAGTTTCTACTAACTGCACAGAAAATCATATATTAATTATTTTTCAGTTGCTCTATTTGTAAGGAAATATGCAGATCAATAAAAATACTTCTTACACTGTAAAATTTTTCAGTACGTAACAAATTACTTACTGATGAATGTTCGAACTCCATCATCGATCATATTGTCTAACAAATATAAGTTTACAGAATTTCACTACGTCAGGTATATAAAACATTGATTTCGAAAACAAAGGCACAGTATAAATGCGAGTACTAAATCCTTAATCATAATAAAAACATCTAAAAACACGTCAGTTCTTGTGATAACAAAATATATTATTATCTACGGAACATGTCACCGTCGTTTCTGTTATATCTAGAAATGTTCGCTACATTTATTTCAAAACATTTAATATACTCTTATATTTTTATAAAACCCCTCTGATACACCCTTTATGTTATGTTAGCCTAAATAAACAATACGTTGCATAATTTTATGAGTGTTATTTTCTTTCTAAATAACAAATTGGAGCGTGAAAATGTAGCAAGCACGGAATTTAATTTAAATTTATCTTTTAATTTTTTCGTTCTACGTTTAAAAAATACTGTAATTAAATACCTAATGGGTCACTCGTACAATATAAAACCTTTTCAGGAATCCCATAACTAGCGTATCATTTGTTATTTCATTAACTACTTACTACTGCGCAAATAAAAGAATTGTCTTTCTGGTACAAAAAAAAACTTCAATGAATTATACGTATATAAAAGCGTCGGCTGCTCATAGGTGTGGACTGTTGCCTTCCGATCTGGAAGGTGCAGGATATAAACCCGCTACGTCTAAATCTTTTCGAAGTTTTTAAATTATATAGGTACGATATCTGACACTCTTACGGTGTAGGAAAACATCTTGAGGAAACCTGCGCACGCCTGCGAAGAGATTCAAAGGTTGTGCGTGAAGTTGGTCAAACTACACTGGACGTAGACGACTAAGGCCTACACCCTTTACGGGTAGGCTTTTGCCCCTTGGTAGGGACGTTTAATGAGCTGATGATGAAACATACATAAAAAAATATTATTTTAACCCGAAAATGCTTTTTATTTGGAAGTTAAAAATACAACTCATTAAAATTGTATACGTACACCGTAATTTGAAAAGGCCGCGTACCTCTGTCTAATTTATGATTTATAAACCATTACTCTAAAAGGTTAGAGAAGATACCTTTGGAATAAAAAACATTCACGAAGGAATTGGTATAAAAACGTTGGAGTGAAACTGTAGTTCAAGTAATCATTTTGAAACGTTGGGGGATGCAGTGGACTCTGGCTATGATTTTGATCCTATTTCTGAACCCTGAACCAACAAGAACAATAGATTTCCTATCGTGTCTGGTATCCCGGCGGTATATGGTTTATTTAATATCTCAATGGCGTTAATTACGTAGATGTTTGAACTGTTGGTAAATAATTGATATGAGACGACGATGTATTGAGACGCAACTGTTAAAATATCAGTTTCTTGAAATACTTCCCGAAGATAACATTAAACAATCAATTAAACTAAATGTATATTCCTTTAATATTTGGGTACAACATACAACCGTAAGTAATACAAGCATATAACTGATAATCCAAATTAATAAATACGACGTCTTGCACATTGTATTCTGTGTAATACTAGCTTTTCACAGTGTTGAATACAAACACCATCATTAGTTTACCATTATTATCATAACTAAGCCGTGACATCACTGCTAAAATAAACCTCTCATGAAAAAGGTTTTTGACAGACCTGTTCCATCGCAAGTTAGCCGTTTGGCAGAGCTACGTCAGTTTTCAGCTACGTAATATTTTGTATTATATAGGTACCTCGTAGTACGCGATGATATGGAAATAGATAGTAATCTAAATTTCGCACAATAGAAGTCGCGGTAAAGTCATCGTCGAGAGCAAAAGTTATACCTAGACGCGACAGCCTCGCAAATCGTTTATCATTAAATTAATTTGTCTTCATGTTACGCTGAACGTTTCTTATACAGTTCGTTTCTTAATTAAGCAATCTGTTTCAATGAAGCAATTAATTGGTATTCCATTGTTTAGAGCCGCGTTTGAATTTTAACCTTTTACTCGAAAGCAATTTTGGAGGCAATTTAGCGCCATTTTACTTTAGGTTTTCTATTGATAAACACTTTAAAGTACCCATGTTGAATGAACATATTTTTAACATTAAATGGTAAACTTATTCCAGATGATTTTGAGGATGGTTTTTCTGTAAGATTTTTTTTAGGTTCGTCCATGATCGTGAAGGAAGAGTAGAGCCCAGTTTTTGCAACAACACGGCCTAACAGTACTGACCCTAACTTAAATTCTTAATATCAGTAAATATATATTGGTTCGCTGTTTCGGTACCGTCGTCGAGGTGATGTGAATATTTAGTTTCTGATCTGAAGTTAGACACGAAACAGCCAAGCAGTACCTACATATAACTGATACTTAATTGTAGAATTTGTTGAAGTAAGGGTTTAGTAGAGTTAGGCCGTATACATGAGATCCGATATCTTTTTCAAAGGGGGAAAAACTCATAATAATATGGTCGTCTTGGCAACATTTTATACAAAATATTTTGTGTAGTTTCAATTCTTTATGTTGCTAGGCAGTATTGTCAGTGATTTTTTTAAAAATAAATCTTAATTTTTTTTTGTTTGGTGTTCAAAATCTGGCTGCCATCAAAATTATTTGATATTTCCATACAATAATAGCCTTGCATCTTGTTCGTTTTCCATTTCATTGAGTTATTAATTCGTTAAGTTCTTATTAAGATATTATCCTGTCAGGCTGCATTTTTCCTATAATATTATTCTCATTACAGAAACTAGCCTATATTACAATCCTAAAAAAGTATCACAAAGTAAACACAGTGTTCAGGCCAGTAGTGCGGTTGCATGTCTCCAGGCCATTCATAAGCCACGGAGAGCCCTTAATAGACTGTCGACAGCCAAATGTCACAAGGCGTTTATTCGGTCACGTTCACCTCAATTTCCTTACTGAATTTATTATTTTTAAAACTTGTAAATAGAAAGCACGAGTTTGCGAATTTGTTTAAAAAATATCTACTCAGTAACAACATGTCATTACAATCTGTTTCGATCAGGCAAAGGCGAAGTTAGAGAGACTTTGATAGCTAATAGCTTTCCAATAAGAGATGATTTTTTTATTGACAATAAGGTACCTGTCTAAGTTAATAACATCTCACCAAAAACTATCTGTAAAAAATCTAGCCATGTCTCGATGGAACTGCTTCTTTTTTCCCTTTATTTAAATTTCAGCTCTCTGAGTTAATGGGAAGTACTAGTTCGATTTTGATGATCATGAGTGAGTGAGTGTCTGTCGAAAATGCGAAACTTTACTTGCACTTAACGTTGAAACTAAATGACTTACAGACTTGAAATTTTGGATTTGGGCACTCCTGTGCCCCCAGATAAATTTCAAAACATAAAAAAAACAATGATGTAGATATAACTGGATTATCAACTTCATTCCAGCCTAACATACATCCTTTACTGAAAAGGCCTCATCCATGGACTTCCACGTGAATCGCTGGCAGGCAAAACCATCAACTACCCACCATCTGAACCAATACATTGTTGCAACTGGTAAGAGATTGCTAATTTCTAATATTTTATTTAAATTAGTCACTTGACGAAATTAGATAAACATCACTTGTGCTATTGTTATTTCACGTTTTTTGCTCGATCCGTTTTTAATAAGTCGCACTTGGCAATGATTTTAAAATATTTCCTATATAACATTTCTACAAATAATTTCTAGTCCCAAAGATGCTTAACTTTAAAATTAATGAATCTTAGCGTACGTATAGCAGAAATGAATGAAATTATTCTAACAAATGTATTATTAATGGGAGGATGGAAGCTGTAGAATACGAAAGAATGTAGAGTTTAAAGAACCAGTAGCCAAATGACATATCCTTGGAGAAACAAAAGCTCACCGCCTGCGATGGCTCGGCCACTTGGTCAATATGGGGGAGGATCGGGGAGTATTGAAAGCATTTCTTGGACGACAGAGTGGATAGCGCCCAATCGGTCGTCCCAGATATCACTGAATGGTCAGAGGTTGCGCAGGATAGAGACCGATGGCAGAGACTCGTTTCAGAGGCAAAGACCCACTTTGAGTCGCTGCGCCATAAAAGTTTTTTTTTTTAATAAGTTAAGGTACTGCTATTGTAAGTTGTAGATAAATAAATGGTTACAAATATATTTATTTGTAAATATATTCAACTTTAAATAAAAATCATAATCCATAGACACCAGAACAAACACAATCGAATCCATGGGTACTCATGGCGTATAACCCAAAAGCCGATGCACTTCTTCACTAAAACATTAAGCTCATAAATGCATGACATTATATAATATTCCTATAAACGATTTTATTTTCTCAATCTACTTTTGCTCTCATTTATAAATTTCAAAGGTCGGTGAAGGACTCTTAGCTCCTAAGGCTAGGAATATCCTTGGCGTGGACGTGTGTGTAATAGTACTATGCTGACTGGGCGGGTGGATCCCTGCAGTGGGATGACTTATTTGGTACATTGGTGTAATGGGTGATATGTCAAGGGTTTGATCCCCGGGCAGTACAAACATTTTGTGTGCATGAACATATTTGTTTGTAATGGGCAGTTTATATGGATAGTATATATTTACCAAGACATTATGTAAGTATGTTTATCAGTTGTTTAATACCCGTAATTCAAGCTTCACGCTTAACTTGGGGCTAGATGGCGTTGTATAATGACAGTGCATATTTATTAATTTATAGGATGATGATGGAGTCCATGATAGTTTCACTTACAAAAATGAAATGCGCTGCTCGAAATACAAAATAACCTTAAAAATTACGTCTGTATGTACTTTTTATACAGTTAATATTAATGACATTTATTTTAGCAAATAGTGTCATAATAAATTGCCTTTCTGCTTTCCTTCCGTTTATATGTAGCTACGTACATAATTTTTATTTCATGTCTGTAATCTCTAAAAGCCGGCCAAAAAGTCCTAAACTGTCGCGTGCTTGAACTAATACCGCATTCGAATAAACCCTGCCGGGCGTCCATACGCCAATTAGTTTGATATACAACCGTCGCGTTCCTATTAACTATTTATAAATTACCTACCCACTGTTTAAATAAAACACTCCAAGTGTTATTATTAATGGAGTGAAAACGAACGGCGCTTAATTACTAGGTTTATTATTTTTCACCTGTAAGTTTAAACTCACTTAGCAGACGGTTAAGGGAAATCTGAAAGAATTATGACCAGTACAAGTGATTTTAAATTTTGCTCTACTTAATACACCTACTTGAATAAAAAAAAGTTTCTATTGCAAGCCTGAAGGGCTTAACTACAGCTATAGGCAAATACTAAGGGAACTATAATTCCTAACGTATGTCTAAAAATACACAACTAATACTATTTCAAGTAGACCATGCCAAATCGATTTATGAACTAAGACCTTCTCTGAATGTATCAACAACAGAGAAGTTTCATACCGCATCCCGCCACGCCAGTACTTGCCTGTTGCAGATCAAGATCGGTTTTTCTAAAATGTACCAAGATCAAGTGAGGTTGGCTTATGTCCCATAAGTAAGTAAATCAATTCAATCAATCTTGCAGGTACTTCAAATCAAAAAGGTCAATAATAACTTTCGCGATTCAAAGGGCAACGTTGCTAGTATCTTCGAAACCTTACCCAAAGGAGTTCTTGAATTGAGGTTGTAGTGAAAAATTTTTTTAAAGTTTGTAGATATAATAAATCAAACAAAAAACTCTTTGCTTTGCTTCTTTGAAGTCATTAACTAGTTCTCTTTCATAATTTTAATCTTATGTTGTTCATGACTTCAAATATGATGCCAAAAATTATTCAGTGTTTCGAAAAACATTAAGGAAAAGTTAAGGTTAAACATTTTTATAACCAATATTCACTGAAAATTAAATTAGTACCATCACCAACTTTTCAACAATCAAAACATTTATTAGTTATTTTTTTTCTAGTATAGTAAGGTTAAGGGAACCAATAAAGCATTTCTTTTGTAGTTGTAACAAAACTGCAATGATATCCACTCGTCAACGATCATACATAGTATTCTAAGCAAATATTAATGTTCAAAAGTGTATTGATAATTAAATATGAGTTGTTAAATAAAATATACATTGTCTTAATTAATAAGTACTCTTTTTACTACTTCCTAATGAAAACAGATATAAAGGTAACATTAAAACTCCATCAAAGAGAATAGTTAAGTAGCTACGTATGCCCTTTTATGCTTTATAGGCTATGAATATTTAAAACATCGGCTATCGAACATAAAACTGATTCATTAAGTACTAGTAAATCTTACACTGAGATTCAGCTCTGAATTTTGAATTAACTTGTTGCAGTCAGTAATGTTAATCGTTCATATAGCATAATGTCTTATAGAATAGTGTAGCATCAGAAAATTACAAATAAAGTTATGAGTCTCAATTATTGTCCAAGAGGTCATTCTTGATAATCAATGTTATATTATAAAATCATACTCAAAATAAAATACTGAACCTCATATATATTAAGGGGCATACTTATAACTTATAGTTTTAAAAAGGATTTCATTACACAAGTTCATCTTATATAATTTAAACGTGTATAAATATACTCGTATCTACTATATTTTATTCTACATAATAAGAACAGAATCATAAAACTATTTTCGCAACCTAACCCCTTAAAAAATAATTACTGTCTGACACATTTTGCAATCTTGACGCCGTTTCATAGACAAAATGATCCAATAAACAATATTCAACACCCAATTCTTGAGAATATAATCTTGTCAGAAATTATTTATGATTATTTAATGATAAATTAAGGGTTAAATGAATTATATAAATATGGTTCACTAAGGTGTGTGTCATTAATGAAGGAAAATTTACTATAAGACTTACGGTAAGATTTTATGTTAAAGTTCTTAACAACATTTAAAATAAAAAGTACAATATTCGTTACAATATTTAAAATACCTTCTGGGAAATTTTCATAATACCTAATTCTACAAAACTAGCTGCAATTTATTGAAGACAAATAAAATCATGGATTCGAAGTATTACCACGGCTCGTTATTTATAGTCAGGATCAGTGTTTCCTGTCGGTGTTGGTTTTGATGATCACGGAGGCGCCAGTGTGCTAACACAATGTTTTTTTAAGTGTCAACTTTGGATGCGTTTGTAGTGATTCTGTTTAGAACAAGTTAGCAGATCTAGCGATTACAAAGTCAAAAATATAATAATACATACATACATACATTATATATGACATATTTGCCAATAGCCATAAATATTTAAAATTAACAAACGGTCAAAGTGCATTTTCATATTCCAAAAAAAAAATGTGACAGTAATGATAATACAATTAATTATTGAAAAAAAAATACAAGAGACTTTTTCATAGAATTAAGTTTGCTGATTGGTGTAATGGATCATCCCGTTGAAGGCTCTGGTGACCTGTAAACATACTTTGAATAACAGTAATATCATCATCAGCTCATTACACGTCCCCGTCGAGGGGCACGAGCCTACCTGTTGTAAAGGTTGTATAGGCTTTATTAGTGCGGGCTCAGTGCAGATAGGCCAAATTCACGCACAACCTTCGAATTTCTTCGTAGGCTTGCCGCAGGATTCCTCACCAGACCTATGTGGTGAGGAATCCTGCGCAGTGGATTGCGATAGATTGAAGAGAAGAATAATATATAGTAATGCACTTATATTACAATAATTTTAAAGAAAGACAATCGCTACCGCTTGAAATTTACGTATACAGAATTCACGTTTCTATAATTTACTTTAGGGATTTAACGTCAATCACTTTTATTGCTGGATAAATAAAACGGTAGCACTCGCTACGTGGCTCCGCTTTCTGTCAAACTATAAATTTTAGTCCAAAAAGGCAGATAATTATCACAGAACTCATCGCTTACATAAATAAACAAATTCAGAAGGGTCAGCATTTGTAAATTGAAGACTGTATTTTTTACGATATTACTTATAAGTACACCATTATGGGTATGTTAAAAATAAACAAATCTCTTTAAATATATATACCTCCGTTTCGGTTTATACAAAAGTCTTCATAGAAATCTACTGAATAATCGTGAATTATGTTAAGTCTTAAAAAACAACATTACAGCTTCCAAATTGATATCGATGAAGAAAGATTTATTTGATATTTAATTGTACTTTTTTATTCACGAAAAAATAAATAGCTACCTACATAAATTAAGTATGTCAGCTAATGTGATTATTAAAATTGGGGTTATTATCTATTACTATAAATTCTTAAGATTTGACTTGTGTAAATCAAATGTGATGCGATGCACCTTCTGTATATTCGTATTTGCGTGGACTGCTCTTAATTTACAACTTTCATGGCGAGGCCAGTGGTTTTATTGAAGTATTTTTAGACTAATTAAAATATCTTAAAGATTTTTATAAAGTTTCCTCTTATTAGGCCCCGAGACGGATACTTGAGGGAAGTTATTAATCTCGTTAACTATTCGATCAATGTTTAGAGACGATCAAAGTTTGCCGATAAGACTGCTTCTTGGCTTTTGTTCTTGCTCGAAAACTAGCGAGTTAAGCTTTAAAAGTTATAAGTTTGGAAATTTTATGATTAATTTGCTTACTGACTACTACTAAATATACTTCGATTATAATTTGTATCTTTATTTTTTTTAATATCTGTCTAATTTTATTATGTTATCTTCATCATATCAGTCTTACAGTCCATTATTAGTCGTACATTTGCATTGACTTAACATAAATTTAAAGCAATCAGTCTTTGTAGTACTCCTCTAGTTTTTTATCTCCACTGGTCTGCTGCTAATTTGTTTTTTGTTTTGTGTATGCCAACAATTTCTTTTCTTTCTTTCTGGTTGAAAAACATTTACAGATTGTAAACATAACATTTCATTGATTCAAATTTCCATCTTTTGAAATCTCTGGTTTATAAAAAAAAATTAGGCGTAAAACACGTAGTGTGTTATGGGCGAATTGAATCTCCCTATGACTTTGCTGCGAGGGAAGGCCTGTGCCCTGCAGTGGGCCGTTATAAGCTTATTTAAATAGTATTTGTTTCATTATTGAAACTAATGTCATCGTTGAAACATTCCGACTGATAGAACTTTTAGCTTTTTAAGCTTATATCATATACCACCAAATGTCGATCGTAAATTAGGACTTGTTTAAAGTTGAGCACGGTCTGTTCTATGTCAACTAAATCAAGATAAATATGTAGTGCAATAGCTATATTTAAAATTGTTGAAGCGGTTGGAAACACGTCTGCAGCCATGAGTGGTTTTAAATGAAATATTTATTTATTTTCTTTCACACATAATATGGCTGCCTCTCGAATACATAGGAACAAACAATATGGGTCATCCTAAATTATGGGTCTTAACTGTATAGTGCATGAATAAACAATGCTTATATAGTTTAATAAAATGTATAAATATTTTTTTATCTATCTATTCAACCTATCGCAGTCCACTGCTGGACATATGCCTCCCCCATTATTTTTATAGTGAGTCAAAATTATTTAGGCATGTTGTGAACTTAATAGTATGTATTTTATTTTATTACAGAGTATGTAATATGTATGTGTATTTTCCGTAAATGGAAATCATATATGTATATATTTTTTTAAATGAAATCAAATTCATAAAACAATACATGGACTTACTTGAGTCCGGCTGCTGTTTGATAACCAATTTTATATTCCAAACTTTATAATGTTTTTATGTCTCGGTAACCCTGGAACACAAAAATGTGTTATACCTCAAAGGCTGTCTACGATAAATCAGTCCACCAAATAACCCCAACTAATTCCTTTCGACTTCAAAGTGACTTCTCAAAGTAGCAACCGAAGGGTTAAGTCGTAAAATAGCTGGTGGTTTTTTAACACACCCGTTGAACAGTAAAAAATGTTGTGTGCTATTTTAATTGCTCTTAAGGGGCCCTGAATTTTTTTAACGGAATTAATGACGCAATAGTCCGAAACAACGGGGATGGGGTAGTTATTTATTACTGGCAACTTTGAAGTTAATCGGTTTTTAAATATCTCACAGACTGGGGGCAGCGGAGCCTGCGTTTAACTTTTTGTTCAGCAGTAAACTGGATCAAGCAAACTGCAATTAAATATTTTGGTATAGCATTTACTCGTAAATAAATAAAAAATACCTGTATTTATGAGAAGTCTTAATCATTCTAAAGTTTGTTAGTTCACTGTTTAAAAATTTCATCAAAGCCATATATTAACATAATTAGAAATAATGTCATACCTTATCCATTTACTTAGAAATGGAACCGACAATAAATTCAAAGTCAAACTGAAAAATGAATTTATTCAATCCTTAAAACATGTCTTTTATACGTGCACATAATACGTGCATACTAATCAAAGCAATAAAGACAAATAAATTGCAATAATGAAGTATATAGAGTTATTTACAAAATTGACGACTCATTTAGTGCAATGGTAGAGAGGTTGGTTACTACACCAAGGTTTCTGTGATCGATCTCCGGGTAGCACAAACATTTGTGTGCATGATCATGTCTGTTTGTATTGGTCTAGGTGTTTTCTATATATAATATGTATGTATTTACAAAAAAGTGTATAAGTATATTTTATGTGTTTATCCGTTGTTTAATATTCATATGAATAAACAACGGATAAACACATATAACAGGCTTATGCTTAGTTTAGTGCTAGATGGCGCTGTGTCTGTGGATATTTATTTAATTATATTAATAATAAACATGACCTATACATTTTCCGTCTTACAAACAAAACGCTAGCCGGCGCCGTACAAAAAGTATAAATATCAAATCGCATCTTAGTACCGGAAAGGCGAAGTTAACAGTTTCTTTATCGAATAGAAACTTTGTAGGCATTAAACCCGCCAGAGATAGTGGTATTCGTGAAACAATCTCCAACTGTTCCTTACTCCGTCGAACTTAGTGTTGATAGAGACAACAAAAAAGTAGAGTTAATAATATGTTTGTTGCCATAGGAAATGACATTATGAAAAGTAATCTTGTTTTTTCGTTAGTCATTAGTTTCATAATAGTACTACTTTTTTTAATTATATTCGTTCAGGATTTTTATTAAATTTCGCCAGATTTTTTTATAATTTGGTAGGTTTTTGTAGATTTTATAGGCATGGGATAAGGGCCGAACCTATGCAAACTAAGATTTGTAGTGAATTCAATTAGGTGATATTTATATTGTGAGCGATAAAAATTGAAACATTTATCTGCAAGGACATATTTTGTTTGACGTTTCATTGGTCAGGGTGTTTTATTAGCGGCATGTTAGAATTGGAGCTGTGGGTCCCAAAAGATGCAGAATTGCACCCTTTTAATAATTAATTTAACGATATACTGACAGAGTTGATTACCGTCACTTTTTTTATAAATTATATTTCAACAGTCATTAGCCATTTCGAGAAAGACATTTCAACAACAGCAAAAATTCGAAATTGGAATTGCAAACAAAACCAAGCAACCCGCGGACGGAAACTTGAAACGCAAACAAAGGTACACGCTTAACGATGCATAAAAATATCGTTCCCATAAATAATACTGTCGTTTGTTAAACTTAACCGGTATCTTGTAATGGATCACTTAATTTCGATTAGCCTGCCGGCCGGCTCGGAACAATACGACGCCGGATATTACTCGTTTTCGCTTTTTTGATCGTTTTTGACGTTATTTTCAACATCGGACCTGGTTATGGTTTAAGGGTGGTCGCACATTGAAGCGGAATAGCGATTTCTGTTTGACATTTCATAAAGTGTATGATTTATAATAAATTAAATGATTTTGGCGATGGTGTCGTGGATTAATAACGAAAATATTTGTCGTTAGAATAATACAAATTCAACGTAAAAACATACTCGAATTTATTCTTTGTCATTAAGTTGCCATTTCTTTATTTAAGTATTTATATTGTTTTGACGTCCACGTATTATGGTGCTTTTTATTTTATTAAAATATATGTGAAATTCCAGTCACATATAACAATAACGTTAAATAACTAAATTATATCGAAGAAATGCAATCTTCACATAAGACTTCTTAATGTGCAAACACCCTAATACAAATAGTTTATATTACATCCAACATAAAATGACCCCTTGCATTATTGCAGCAACCTTTCTTAACTTACCACCATTAAATAAATGCGCCAGACGAGGTAGCTCTTTCAAAGCTGGCATTACCGTGTTTGTTGAAAAATGCCCTTAGAGCAATGAAATGTTTCGCTCAAACTTGCACCCATTATTTTAATAGGCAATCAATAATATTCCCTATAGTTACCCGCCGTATTTCACATTGGAGGATGAACTAATTAAGTTTGTTTGAATATTTGCCCTGTAAATTGTTTGAGTTGAGCCGTTATTAAGATGTTGTTTGTGGCGCCCTCGCTTCCCATGCGTATATAACTTGTTACGGTTTAAGTTATTAGTTCTGTGAACCTTAATTATGTAATGCTAGTTTCACGTTATAATATGAAACAAGCATCTGAGTTCAATGACTCGTATTTGTATTTAGAGACTAGATAAGTCACTGTGCGGAGTTACGGCTTTTAATGTTACTTGCGTTTTAAATAATCAAACAACATTCTTCAAGATCTTAAATTCCTTTTTGCATTTCCAACTTTGGCACTAGCTTCTTGCTGCGGCGTTTCCTAAATTCTACAGCAAGCCTCCGTTGCTACAAGGTTCATTTATTCATTTATTTAGTCGAAGATTTATCACCAATTTCAAAATTTGTGTGAAGTCCGCCAATCCACACTGGGCCTACGTGAACGACTAAAGTATATTCACCATGTATGGGTAGGCTCGTGCCCCTCGGTGGGGATGTATAATGGGCTGATAATGATGATGATGTTCCTAAGAACATCACTGCGGAGTGTAAAATAAAGACTAAAGGTTTTATTGCAAACTGATTCCTGTTCTTAACATCCATCGGGTAACTGTCAACATAGTCAAGTCACCGGTTCAGGTTCGTCAGTACTTACCCATTATCAGTTACCGCCTTCTTTTAGTGACCATTGTTTACTAAAGGAAAAAATATCCGTTAAAGATACTTTTACCTTATCACTTTAGCTTGTTGAACTACGTTGATCTTCAATCTTCAATCAATTGAGCCCTTGACCTTAGTAATTCCACTATCACACTGAAAAACACGTTCTTTTACAGCACGGAACGAGTATTAATTCATAACTTATACGAACTTACATTCCAAACCTAAAGGTAGATAAGTTTGGATTTTAAGGAAACTTCTTCATGGATAGCGTGCATGATTTAACACGTTCTAGTTTAAAATTAGAAACTTCAATATTAGTTCATTTTACAATCACTGACAAATTGTACGTTTGGTAGTCCTTAGTAGCTACGTTAAATTGAGCTGTACTAATTGTTAAGTAATCGTGTTTTTTCTTCTCAAACTAGAATATAAAGCCATTTTACCATTGAGATGATCTTTACAAGACAATTATGTTTTTACGAGTTTTTTTGAATATGTTAAAAATTAGTGAATAATTAACAACAGGGCGGAAATCTCTGTTTCGAGATACCATCTCGTCCTGACCAAGCATCTGCATAGTGCCCGGTCGCATCAAAATCCTTATTCAAAGACCTCTCTCGAGATATTGCAGTTGCAAAACTAGCCACTATTCCAACGTAGACAAGACATGAAATCGTGGAAACGACTCCTGTATTGAGTTAGCAATGTCCAGTATACGAGAAAAAAAGTAAGAATCCACCATGTCTGACCATTTCCGACGGCTATTATTCCGTCTCCCTCTATATCCGTTTCCGGCTGTCGTGAAAACAAAATACTGGCTCGGACGAAACAGAAAAGGCATTGCGCAATTCGATCTTACCTACTGGTTTGTTATTAGGAATTACATCCATTGCAGGTTAAAGGATATGCGAGATTAAATTTATACTTGACGACCCATCTGGTGTTCGAGACGTCGACTTAACCAAGGGTTCGGGTTCGATCCCCGGGCATTACAAACATTTGTGTGCATTTACATGTCTGATTAGAATAGTGTAGGTGTTTTAATGTATAATATGTGTTTACAAAACAAATGTAAATAAGTAGCCAAAGTTCGGTGCTCAGTTCGAACCGAACTATTGCTACTAAAAAGTTGCAGTAGTCCGGTCAACCGAACTAACAACCGGACTACTGCAACTAGAGGATGTTTATCAGTTGTTTAGTACCCTAACTAATAATAATTTAGTACACTAAGTAAAAAAAAACGAATAAAGGGCTAGATGGCGCTGTATGAATGCCAGTGGATATTTATTTATTTATAAAGAAACATTCACGTCATGGTTAGGCGTATCATGTACCATCAGGTGAGCGTCCTGACCGTCCTGTACACTCATAGCATAAAAAAACAGACCGTGGCAGTTCAATGTTGGACTTAGGGTTAGTATTTACATGTAAAAGCTTAGGTGTTGAAAGAGAGCTCTGTTCTCTGCTATATGCCCCGCTGTAGGGCATAGATTAGTCGTTGTCATCGAGCAATCCTTAGATAGTAGCCAGGACTTGCGGAGTAACCTGCTTTCCAAACAACGTAAAAAACTCGAGATAGTAATTTTTGGTCATCAATCTAAGAAATGACCATTACAATTCTCAACTTGCGAGTTGGTCAATTTGCTATAAATTACGCGATAGATATTTATATATAAAACATTTAAAAAAATAAATGTGCACATATAAATCGGATCGATAGATAAATCTTCCGCTTCTAGCTTTTAAGGCTTAAACCAGTCAGTTTCCCAGAAATAACTCTCCAAATGATTTATTGGTAAACAGCAACAATTCGGTTTTAAGTGCAAAGTTCGGTTCGTTTTTGCTTTTAACTAGTCCCTCGCGTTAAAAAAGCAACCAATATCGGCGGACGGTATCATAATTTAATTTTGTTTTCATGTGAAGTGGAAAAGTTTACCTAAATATTTTGGAAAAAGGGAGCAATGCTCGTAAATAACTTAGGGAAAATAAAAATGTAGGATATTTGGCATCTATATATCTGTGCAGTACATTTTTGTTTCGCTCAATGAAAAGTATTCTAACACGTTGATCTTGTAACACACTGAGGATACTCGTATTAATTAAAAAATATAATGCTCTCTGATTTGTTGATTATATTGTTTGAAAATCAAAACTATAAAAAGCGTACATTAATATCTGTCAAGCTTTCATAAGATATGACTTTGTTATGGGGTATTTTATTGCCTGAGTGGAACCTCCAACCTTAGCAGACGTAAAAATAGAGACAGCGAGTCGACAAAACTCTTAATTGACACATAAAACAGTCCTTACCCTTTTAATCATATCAAAAGAGCTATCTTCCGGTCGGATGGGTGTTGATCGAAACTTGTTGCCAATTTCACCTTTATTATTGATATTGTAAAGTATAATTTGAGTTAACGCTTTGTTTTCAAAGAGTTGTCTGGGAATTTCTCAGTATACCGACACTCTATCGAAATTCGAATTCATCTTTAATTTGTGCAATATATATTTGATGTTTTATGTTTGGACTTAATCTTTTCAGTTTCAAGTTACTTAGAATTTTATTAAAAGTGTTTCTATAGATATAATGGAATAGTCCGGAAGTTCTTTAAATGACTATTCATAACTAAGTATGCAAGGTAAATAAAAATGTATCACCATTTTAATTGTAATAAAAAACAACAGCTTTTTCATACAGACAATAGTGATATAAAAATAACCTCGGACTATTGTACTAACAAACCAAGGTATAAACATGATCTGGATGTTTTGGAAATATATCATCCACATATGCAGTAGGATAATAATATAAGCCGAAAATAAAAACATAGGAACACCAGTATTTATATATTTGAGTTTAATCCATAGTTTTCACAAAACAAATCCAAATTACTTACTAAGAATACTTAACACGTCAATCACTTTGGTAATATAATTAACATTACAGTCTGTTAAATTTACAACTACCCCTATCTCTTTTTACTTACATTAGAAAGAAAGAGAGGTGGTCATTACAACTACCAGGAATTCATAGGTTAGAGGCAATGTAATACCAGTTTATTGCACCATAAAGTTTACTTACCATTTTATCATGCGTGGCTTTATACAATGTTCTAGACGTTATATTAATAAATATTAATATAGAGGCATTAATTTTATGAGGCCTAAGAGGTGGAAACAAACGGCGGGCAAGTGAATATTTATTACCCCACGTGCTTCCGAAGTATGAGCAAAGTGAATGTGTGAGAGTATGCTTCTGTGATTGGGTTTCGTACCTTGAATATTTGCTAAACAACTAATGTTTTGAATTAGGGACTGACGTATTAAATGCTTTCTTCAGTTTTGGAAAGTGTATAATGATATCTACGGAAGCCAGAAGATCCTATAAGCTATAATTTAAGCGTGGTTATATCCCCACTATGTATTAGGTTGTATCGTTTTTATGTTCTTATTATTAGTAGATATTTTAAAAGATTTGTCTCAGCTTTTATTATATTAGTTTCTCTTTTAAAATAAATATGCAATCAAGTGAGTCAAGGTGAATAGTTTACACCAAACCTCCTTTTAAGAGATTGCAGTGGAATTGCTATCTTGTCAAGTTAATATGTTCGATCGCAGTATCCAGCAATTTATTCATCACAGACAGTTTTGTATGGTGTTCCAAGATCGCCGACTTAGGTAATGCAGACAATAAGTCATAGCAGTTTTCAGAGCGTAAGAAAATTAAGAAAATAACGAATGAGACCCTGGCGCCTTATGTGTAACCAACAAGTTAGCAATTAATTCTCATAGGAATTGACAAGAGCCTAATGATGCGTTTATTAAACCTTAAAATGATTCTTTATTGTTTATTGAATTAAATATATTTGTAAAATTTGTTTACCGTTCTTCTATTCCAATATGGAACTCTAATAATGAGGGAAATGAGGGACGGACGTTGGTATACGGAGTATTATGCGTATGGAGTTGTCTTCCTTTGTAATTTAATTTATGTAAGTCAGTTTTATCTTATGAATATTTTTTGTATGTAAACTAAGCTGCTGGTGTGCAATGTGTAAATTGTGGTTTATGCTAATGTTATGCATAATGCTAATAAAAACAATCCTGGAAATGAAATAGATTTTAAAGCATATTTGCTGCGCTGGCTCATTGGTGTGGACTGTTGCCTTCTGATCTGGAGGGTGCAGGTTCAAATCCCGCCACGTACCAATGTGTTTTGAATTTTAATATGTACCTTTATCCAACGCCGTTGGAACGAAGAAAAAGAAAAACATCATGAGAAATCCTGCGCACGCCTGCGAAAAGATTTAAAGGTTGTGCGTGAATCGGCCAATCTGTACTAGGCTCGCGTGGACGACTAAGGCCTATACACCCGTTACGTATAGGCTCCTGCCCCCCGGGGAATGATGATAAAACTATATTAATCACAGGACTTTGACACATGAATAAATAAAACATGCTAAATGAATAATAAAAAGTAATTGATCGTAATTTATGATGTATATCTTTCGATACTATTTCTGTTTTTTTTTGCGTCAGATATCGTAGTCCTCTTCATCCCTTAACCAGAATCCAGCTAAGACTTTTCGCAAGTCGATCCATTGGTCCGCATGAAATACAACGCTATGTTGCCAAGAATATCGTTTAAACTGGGTCTCACATATTATGAAAGTCCAAGCCTAAAGTATACTTTCATACCTTGTAACATAGCTTACCTTGGAGAGATTGGGCCGTAACCAATGACACGAGACATTGTGTATTGGTAGTTGATAATAAATAATAATAATAAATTAATATCCACCGACATTCACACAGCGCCATCTAGCCCAAGATAAGCGGATAAATATACTTATATATATCTTTTTTTGTAAATACATACATATTATAAATAGAAAACATCCAGACTATTACAAATAGACATGTTCATGCACACAAATGTTTGTACTGCCCGGGGATCGAACCCGGAACCCTTGGTGTTGCAGCCGACCTCTCAACCGAAACACCAAATGGGTCGTCATCATACTGAGTATAATCACCATGATGAGTATAATCCTAATATAAAAACAGTGGACAAGGGCTTCAGTCTGAAGTATATAGGGACTCAATAGTTTTCCATCGTCGTTTGTTGACCACCTATTTGATTATTCTCTTTAAACTTGAGTTCTATTTTGAAGTTATTGAAAAACGGTTCCGATCTGCCTTAAAAACTACAGAAAAAAATGTATGAATGATAAAAAAAAATGTTTCTCATTTATCGTAATGAAACTCAATTCATCAATTATCCTAATGTAGTGAAACGGCTTACTTTAGTGCCTTTCGAACCAACAAATTTTACAAATCGTTCCAAGTCCCGTTATTGTAATGAAAATATTGACTTAGACAATAATTTAAATTTCCTGAAAAAGCAAAAGAGAGGAAGTTCGCTATTGAAATGTGAAAACAAGGAGGTATCTTGCTCTTTAATTTGTTTACATTTCGCATACTCCCTCCGTGCCAATGTTTACATTTTACATCTAAAGATCCTAAAGCGTAATAAAGTACGCCTCCGATGATTATGGCCCTTTGAAAATAAACTCAGAACTCGATTCACAAACATTGGCCTTTTTATTTTTGTTTAGTTCACTCGTCTTTCGTTCTGTTGCGAGTTATGGATATTGTCGTTATTCTTTGGGACTTTCCCGAGAAACTTCGCCCCCTTTTATTGATACGTTGGATTTTTTTGCGTTCTATTACAATTCGCTGAGCGAGTCGAGGCTAAAATTCGTTCTTGAAATAGTTAATGAAATACTTTAAGCCGCATTTCATGAAACTTTTCAGCTGAATATAACTTTGTTTAAATAAATCTGCTGAAACGGGACTCGGTGGCGTTCAGTTCTACTTTATGTGTAGAAAGTGAAAATAAAAGAGAAGTATAATTTCATGTAAATTCCCTTACCCAACTCATTTCAATTGAATTTGATCCAACCGCTTACTAAGTCTTACAACAGGGATCTGACCTGATAGTAGCTGGTTGCAATGGCTTATGTTAGGTGAGTTTAGAAGCACAGAAGAATTAGGATAATGTTTTTCGATCACCCATTCAACGACCAGCCATTGCGTTGGTTGCTTAACTTGCAATCATTATCCGAATTTACTTATTAATAATGTACTTCATATTGATACAAGGACGCTTTCAACTTAACCGAACATACTTGGTAAGATGCTTGCCAACTGAACATAGAGAACCCTACTAGGGTCTTCAGGGCTATGGTAAGGCAGAATGGAGACGACGTACCGGCAAGCGCAGCGTAAGACGGCCGCTACAAGATGGACAGATGTCCTAAGGAGGGTTGCGGGTAGTCGCTGGATGCAAATAGCTGCTGACTGCCGTGAGTTGAAGTTATTAGAGGAGGCCTATGTTCAGCTGTGGATATCATTCCGCTGGTTTGATGATGATGTTAAATATATAATCTAAAAGCCCCATAAGTTGTGCTACTCATCAATATTTATATTTTTGATACGGACTGAAAGAAATACTTCCAATTCTAATTTTAATCATAATACAATGATAGATATAAATTCTAAGAATAGAGAATAATACCCACATATAACCTATATCTTCTAATCAAAGATAAAACAAACCACGATGTGTGAAGATTTCATACATATTCTTGGTAATTTCAAATTAATTCCAGCCCCCCGTCTTGTAATAAACTCATCTGCTTCGCAAACAAAAATCATAAAAACAGTACATTAAACATCTCCAACCATGTGTCGCGTAATTTCAGGAGGCGTCAAAAGATATGCAGATGTATCTCGTTATATTAATTTTAGAGTTCCGTATTGTGTGAAATGGAGCATTATAAATATATTTCACTGTTCGCTGTTGTGTTCGAGGAATGTTAAAGACTGTTTGTTAAGAAAATGTATCTAAAGGTGCTCACAAAGCTCCTTTTGTTAGTTGTAATTTTCTCCGAAATAGATATTGAAATAAGCATTTTTTTGTGTAACATATTTAAATTAAGTTATTTTATGTGATACATAACAAAATGTGCATATAGTTTAGTTATTGTAGCAAATAAAAGTATGTGAGCTTGCGTTACAACTAAACAGTAATTAGACAATCAATGTAAGGATCAGTTTATTATTCAGTTTATTACTATATACTCCTTCAAAGTATATGTAGTTTTTGCGTAGCCATGCTTCTGAAGGTGATATAATTTATGTCAGGTTTCATCAAAAAAACTATTGAAAATAATAATGAGTAAAAAACTTTTTCTGTTTTATTTGTAAAAAGTGAAATTTTTCCCGATATTTTTTTTAAACTTCCGAAAAGCACAATATAGAACGAACAACGGAGTTTGAAAATATCTAACCGGTATTTCCAAATTCCGTTGCTTTTAATTTATTTGATTTATTTAATACTCATTCGGGACCGAACGCATCATACGGAACGCCTCATACTCAAGGCGATTTACGCAGGGTTTGATGAATTTTGATATAAAGTGCTGACGTCTTTATGCTAAAATATGGAGATAAAGTCATTAGCAATTTTTACTTTAATGAGAAGATGTCGCCTGCCCTCCAAATAGCGGCCTTCTACGGCTATGGTCAGCGAAATATTATCATATAAATTTCGCTATCTGGCGCCGGGCGTTTCCTAAAAGTAATTTGCTTAAATTAAATAACATTTGCAAAACCATTCCTAAATATTTCACCCCTTAGTATGTTAATTAAAAAAATGTAGTTTTTATCTTTAAGCCCGCTAAGAAGATTAATTATGATTAAATTTTTTTATATGTTATCAATTAGGCCAAATTTTTACTTGATAGAAAGTAGAAACCATAATCTATAATGAACCCGGTGATTCCAAAAACGGTACCTCTGTGCAATTTTCGCTCTGTTCCTTGGTGATTCGTGTCCACAGAATTAATATTTTCTCATTATTAATTCTTTGTTCGTTTTATTTGGGAACACAAACTTGACCAGCGCGGCATGATACCATCCAAATTTGGCAACCATTAAGCGTTATACTATGATTTTATGGTTCGTATTATGAAGATATCGTTATAATTGAAAACCAAATGTGTTCGCCAATTATAATAATATAATAATAATAATCTTTATTGAAACTTAAACAAACTTATCACAAACATTATTGCGTTAATGACCGCATTAGTCAAAGACTGTGTCGCAATCATAAGCGCCCGCCTCGAAGACAGATGTTTCAGACTACAAAATTTAAAGGAAACAATAAACAAAATTTAACTTATCCTAAAACTTACAAAATAGTGCTTGTGTGCTTGTCTGAGTGTAAGTAAACGTGTGTGTGTGCTTGCGTGTGGTGTGTATGTGCGTGTCTGTGTGCGCGTCTGTGTGTGTGTTTGAATGTGCGTGCGTGTGTGTGTGTGTGTGTATGTGTATGTGCGTGGGTACGTGCGCGTGTGGTGAGTGTATGTGCATGTTAACTTACCTGGAATAGTAAATAAGTGTATATATAATAAATTGAAAACATTATTTCAACAAGATTCCACAATCATAATCGAGATTAAGTAGCATTCAGTTAGAACAGCTTAATTTAACATGTTTAGGGGATAAATATTTAATTCTTTATTTATTTTTTATAAAGTAGGGGAGCTAAATAATTGTAATGGTGTTTGACCAGCTCTATTCTACATCTATTTATCGGACATACCTTATCACTTCTTCTTTTATTCTTATGTAAGTTTGGGTCGTAGGGAAGTTTTTTGTGTTTGCGTAAAATGACACTGAGAATAAAAAGTTTTCGAACTGAGAGTACTTCCCAAAAATTATATATTAATTTGGTTGGGTATCTATCGGTTTTGAGGCCATTACTTTCAGGACAGCTCTTTGTGCCCTTTCTAGTGGTAATATTTTAGTCTTACCAGAAGAACCCAAGTTGGTATGCAGTATTAATAATTGATTGTGCAGGGCGAAATAGGCTGTTCTAAGAATCGAAGTATCGGCACTAGTTCGCAATCTACTGAAAATGAAGATCAGTTTCCTAATCGCCGTGATGGTTTTGATGTGCTCGTTCCATGATAAGGCGCTATCTAATATTCACCCCAGGTATTTATGTTACTATCACGTAATATTGAACCACAGTGGCACGGATTCTGTTTTGGATTCTGTTCACATTTATGGGCCTTTATTGAATTTCTCAGGTTGTACGATAATCTTGGTGAAAAGGTTAAATATCTAGTTTTGCTTAGATTCAGAGTAAGCAGATTCTGAGTCAGCCAAGTATAGGGACAGACACCGTGTCAAACGCTTTAGTTATGTCAATAAAACCCTAGAGAGCACAATTTACTGTTGGTATTTTCAATTATAGTACCTGTGACTTCCAAACCGCATCCTCAGTTGACTTGTTAATTCTAAAGCCAAATTGGTTGGGAGCGAGCAAGTTTTTTGACTCTAGATAGTTAGTTAGTCTTCTATTATTATTTTCTCCAGTATTTTAGACAATACCGGAGCACGGATATTGGACGGTATTATTTGCAAAGTGTCTATCCCCACTCTTAATAATGGGATGAACTAATGCTCTCTTGAAGTCTGACGGGAAAATGCCAGTTGATAGACACTGATTAAACAACTTCTTCAAAACCGGGATTAAAACATGTCTTGCATCGATAAAAAGAGGTAGGAATGCTATCCAACCGTAGCACAATCACGTTTCAACCCTAAAATAATTTCTTTTTCATCTGTACTAAGCATTACCATGGACTCTCTCTCAGAAACATCCACTTCCTTAGGAGGAATTTGAGTCGATGCATCAGGAAGATTTGAGGTAAGCTTATATGCTAGATCTTTCCCTACGTTGGCGAAGAAACTATTTACAGAGTTCACCGAATCATGTGGATTGATACACGTGGAAGCAGTTCATCAGATGACGACACCCTGTTTCAGATTGGAAAGTTGTTTTATAAGATTCCACATTCGTTTGGGATTCTTTTTATGCTTTTCAAATTCTGAACACTCGTAATCCTTTTAACTTTCTTGAGCAATTTATTGCAGAACTCCTTATACCTTTTGTAAGTTACCACTAGGACGTCATTCGAGGGTTGTTGTTTGGTTTTCTTGTAATGTTTGTCTCTATGCCGTATACAGCGTAGCAGACCGGGAGTAATCCAAGGCTTAACAATACGTTTCCTGCTTGGAATCTTTGAAACACTGTGTTTTCATTTAATAACTGTGATAACTTTAGTACTAAAATATTGGCTGCTTTTTCAGCATCAGTGTTACTAATTACATCGGAGAAGTCCATGTTTTCTAATTTTTTTAAGCACGCATGTAGATTTATACGCTTAGATGACCTAATATTTGTAGTTTCATTGATATTACATGCACCACAGCAAAATATAAGAGGAGAATGGTCCGTAAATAATGAATCTAACACATCGTAATTGCTTGATTGTTTGTTTTTAGTATTAAATGATCTAAACAGTTACCATTCCTAGTAGCAAATAGATGTGATGGCAGCATGGAATGTGATGCCAGTAAATTCAAATAAGAATTAGAGTTTGGGTCAAAATTATTTGGCGAAATATTTATGTTTAGGTCACCGATGATAGCTATAGTTTTGAAATGACGTAATGTAAAAAGTAGGGTATCTAGGGAATCTATAAAATTTTCAATATTTCTGCATGAAGGTGATCTATAAATAGCAACGAGCACGACATTATTTGAGAGTTCTATGGTTATGCAATTCGCATCATTAATATTTTGCTCGACAACTCTAGCTATTATGTTTTCTTTAGGTAAACGACAATACCATCATTTTGGTTGTTATGTGTTTATTATATGAGTGTAGCCCGGTATGCTTGGAAGAAAGGGGCACTTGCTTAACCAACACTCCGTTAATACAATAATGTCAGGCCAAAATTTTATACGATTTAAACAATAAGAAGATTTTCGAAATTCAAGGAGTTACCTTACTTCTTATATTGACATGAATGTCTTAAGATAGTGATTCGAGTTATTTAAAAACAAGATGCCTTTTCTGGTGAACATGAATACGACTCACCCACTGAAACTAGATCAATCTCGGAAGAAACATAAAATGATCAGACATATAGTTTGTGGTAGTAGTTGCGGTTTAAATACGAACAAGAAGAAAAAAGAAAAATAAGGCATGAGTATATATTACAAATTAGAATCACTATATATAATTGAATGTGACTTCATCTGTCTATCTAGAATTATCATGGTAAGTGTTAATTTTAAGTAGGTGGTATTGGAGTGAAATATTCGTAACTGAATGTGTTTTATGGTGTAAAGATAGGTAAATGTGTGCGTGTGTAGTACATTAGTTATAATGAGTACAAAAAACAATGAGTAAACTTTAAATTATTACAAAAGAGCCAAAGGGGTTTGGCTAATAAGGGTTCAATAAAACAAAAATATAGCATGCAAGCGACACTAACGAATTCTAGTCATTTTAACTTAGCTAGGCTATCTAGATCAGTTTCATCCTTTATATATGATAAGGACAACCATCCTTTTGCCTCACAATTTTTTTCCATTTGACGACCAGTTAATGAAGTCAATAATAATAAATTTCTTAAGCTCTCCTCTTTTGGTAAGATCTACTATTTACATGCTTGAGTTAAAGTGTGATGTAGTGAGCCTAAAACTTGAATGAATATGGATGATTAAATTTTATTTATTAAGATATCATACGTCAGATTTCACATTAATATCCCACTAAGCGAACGCATAACATCTCCTCAATTAAGCTCCCGTCAGAGGACGTCATCGTAGAAAAACAACACTGTCCTAATCCTCATCGGAGTCCGTCTCTGTCCCAGTCGTGTCGTATTATTTTTACTCGCGTCACTTACGTAGTATTTTCGTCACACTGTTATTGTAGCATCCCCAGATGACGGGGCGTCCTCTTAATTTTTAGTAAATCGAGGTACTCGCGGAGCGGCGATGGTGCGCATCTGAATAAACATCGGTTACTGTGAATAGGCTGGCGACAAGCGTGCGACAGACCTGTTTTATTTGAAGATCATCCGTAGTTTATGTAATCAAAATGAAACGGTTTACTGCGTTACCTTTTTGCTTCAAATTCCTAACCTACTGAATTGTTTTGAAACATGATTATTCTTTATAAATAATGATTAAGAAAGTTATTCATATCAAATTCACATATGTAATTTCTGTGGATTGAAGCAGCCATCAAATTATTAAACACGAGGGAAAAGACAGAGAGTATACACTTTCTATCATAATGACAACTGTTTTGTAATAATGTTATTACACCAATATGACAGCTATTTCATCACACACAGATAGATGGTAATAATTATTTTTTATGAGAGTTCTAATAAAGTTGATAGTGATATTTATATTATAACTAGTTTTGCCCGAAGCTTAATTTGCATTAAATTCACGGTAAACCCGTATTACCCTTTCCTGATTTAGAAGACAGAGTCCTGTGACTCTGTAGGTTTAGAACCTCTGGAAGGCTCTGTAGCCTGTGTCAATTTTGCGGAGCGTATCATAAATCTATTTTTTGTTTAATTTATCTGTGTTCTTTTCATACTTCAGAAAATATGTGAACAAAGGCCCACGGTGATGGGTTAGGTAATTTTTGCGTGAAAACCTAACAAACAGACGGAAAATCGTATTTCTAATAAGAGTACTAGTAGGGATTGGTAAAGGACTTCCCATTTCTACAAAGTAATGTGATGTGTAACTATTAAAAATTTCTTGAAACCTTATTTGTCTAAGTCTTTACCACATTATCACATTTGAGGAAAATTTTAATATTATATTGAAAAGTAACAACGAAACTGCCTCAGGAATTTTTGCATAAGTACGTTTGCCATGCGCCTAAAAGGAATCACTTGTAGATAATCTCATCGATATATCAAGAGCACTGGAGAGTTCGACTAAGAAGTCGTTAACAGACGGCAAGTGTGTTAAAAATCAACTATTATTGTTAAAGCTTCTTTATATAAAAAACATGTAAAGATGGTTCCTGATAATACTGAACCAATATTACTCCAATCTGAACCAATTTTTGACAAATTTATAAGCATCTGTACCTAGTTAGTCCCATTTTGGAGATAAGGTTTTTTTATATTATTGGTCTCGATATTTGTAAAAACAGGTATGTTAACTGAAAAAAAATATTACTATGAAGAATTATTTGGTTTTTGAATAAGCAGCCATATTACTTATTTATTAGGTGAGTGAACTGTTCGTCCTATTTACTTCATTAGAAAAACATATCGTGCATAAGATTTTAATGAAAATGTGTATCGATCAAAATCATTTTATATAGCTTTTTGATCAGTAAGTGTTTAAGAATGACGTCATGGGTTGTAGTATCAAGGATTCCATTACAACGGAAGTTTTATCGATACCGGTGCTTTATGCAGTCACTCAGGATAGCTGAGCTGATGATTCAACTAATAGTTTGTTGGTAGATATATAGGGTTGGCACTTTTATACTATTCAAAGAGTATAATTATCTAATCCATTTGGAGGGCTTTGTCAGCAAAAAAGGGTGTGTCTAAGCGATTATTTTACACTAATAAATATACAACATACGATACCAAGTCGAGAAACATTTACCATTACTGGTTTGAAGACTCTTTCAATGCTTTGAGGTGTTTGGACTCTCATTAGTCATTCAAGCTACCACCTACCAAGCTGACCAGCAGGTACTACTGTCTATTTGCTGGAAAGCACTGGACTTTTTATCAATGGAAAAATGTGAAACCTTTCCATTGAAGAATATATATAGAGAAAGGAAATATTTATTATTCTAACATAGTTTTGTTTGTATTTTTTTACAATATAAAATTAAAATATAAAAATAGGTCGACGAGCTAAACAGTTTATTTTATTAATAATAGATGAAGAGTTCTCACCTCAATACGTGCCCTGAATACGTGCAGTGCTAAAGCAAAAATAAGCAAAGATAAATCTGTAGCAATAAATAATTATCCGTGAACACTGTCCTCCACCCAAAACCCTAGATGACAGATGTAAGATCACTTACACCCAGTAATTTCAGTAACTAAAGTGTCTTCCTACCCAAAAATAGAAGTCCAATTGTCTTATTACACGGAATGATATCTGATATTGCGATGAATACCCACAAAGACGACGCGAGTATCTACTAAAAAGCTCAGTTGATTTAAGAACAGGCTTTAAATTTAAACCATTTATTTATATAATATATATTTTATACGTATCTTAAAAGTTACGCACAGAAAAACAAAGAACTAAAGAGTTCTATGTAAATTTTAATGATATATGTAGGTTCTTCCTAAAATGGCTTTCATAGACTAAAAATCCTATTAAGCATTGCTTTGTCAACCCTGATGATTGTTTACGCTATGTGTATATCTAGTCCGAGACAAAACTGCTGTACATTACCGGCTTTTTATGTAATTACTGTATTCATTAAACAACACTTTGTCGAAACACGGAACATTCCAATGTCCTCACACCATTTCAAAAGCAGTTAAAATTACTTTAACGCTTAAAATTATTAGGTATGTTTAAGTGGTTAAAACTTAACCATTTATGGATACGTTAAAATAGTAGATCATTTTGTTTCAAATAAGGCAGTTGATGATTGTTAAACAATCAAAATGATGTTCATATTTATACAAGAAATATTCCCATATAATAATACCAACAGTAAGGGGTATATAAATGCGTCTTATGCCCCGTAGTATTATTACCAGGTCATCAGTACATCTGGTTGGGAGACGACCTACGTTTCGTTTTAAGTTATGCGGACGCCACTCGAGTACCTTTCAGCCCTATCGTTTCTACGCACTATGTGCCTTGCCCCCTGCCACTTCAACTCTCTTATCCGATGGGTTTTGTCGGTCACTCTAGTTCTCCTACAGATGTCCTCGTTACGGATCTTATCGCATAAGGAAACACCTTACATAGCCTTCTCCATAGCACGTTGAGCAACTTTGAGCCTATTTTACAGGCTCTTAGTAAGAGACCAAGTTTCGCTTCCTTATGCCATAACTGGCAACACACACTGGTCAAAAACTTTCGTCTTGCGATACCGTCTGAAATTTTTTAGACAACATCACCCTTAACTTGTCGAGGCTACCCAGTCTAATTGGATTCGACAAGAAACTACTCTATCGATGTGGTTTTTATAAAAACTGAGTTTTGGTTTTACAAGGATAGAATATAAGTGATCCACAGCTCGGCTGATAGTAAAGAAGATTCAAAAGATCACATTCACCTAGACTGATATAGAAGATTGCTGTTTACCAGCAAGTTCCTATGTGCAACTATAATAAACACATAGAAATACAAATACTCAAAAAAATATTTAAAAATAATAAATAAATATCATTCATCATCGTCATTTGTTTACACTGTTTATAACTTATGGCGGTTCTTAAAATTCTATCTTTAAATGTACCTAATATCTTCCTACGAATATAATAGTACATCGAGATCCTCTTTACAAACTGTTTTAGGTTGTAAGTAATTCTTCAAGTTCCTTGCGAAATTGTATTGAAATAATTTATGTCTACAACTTCGAAGGCGCTGCTTCTTACGAACACCCGTTAAACTTCATTAATAAAGCCCTTTATTCTTGTTATACAATACAAATTAATTTGCTAACCGATTTTCAATAAGTTACGCCAACCGATTTTTGGTGAACGCTTCCAAATTCCATTACCGACACGAAATATGAGCGTTGGAACACTTCCCAAGAATTTATTGCCCATTTTATAATTGAGCACTCAATCGACGCAAAATGGTTGACAACATAAAACCGACTAGGAACACATTCGTTCACTATTACTACAGTTGCTTTTGTAACTAAATGTGTCCAATTTTTTACCGTATGGGTATAAACAACTTTCATGCGCTGTGATCGTACTGCGCGCGGGCATTTCAAAGGCCGCTGAAATTCATGTCAAAATGTTTGAAAAGTGTACCCAAAAGCATCAAAACCTCTCTGCAGGAACTTTTATGTGAAATTTAATGTTGCATATTTAAAGCTACTGCAATCCTGTTAGTGCAGGAGACTAGAGATGTATCGCGTACGCGGTTCGCAATAAGAGCAGAGTGTGTTTTTATTTTTACGCAGTATTACTTGCAAGGCTTTTCCGCTCTTTTACGATTCCCATATTCATGTGTGCTTAGGTAAAAGAAAACGTAAAATAAAGAAGTAATGTTAACCAACCGCACTTAGGTATTGAGTTTTACGTTCATCTGACCTATCTGCTACATAAAGTTTAGAGAAAGAATTTTCACTTTTTTTTACGTTCAAGTTGACTAGATATTTCAGCACATAGATACAAATTAATAAATCGACAACAGACGAACATTTGCTAATGTATACGCCAAACTGCAACAATTCTGAAAATTAAAAAATCAAAACTGAATACACGCCCCTGGAGCACGTGTCCATTAAATCCTGTACGATGTAAACGAACTCTTGTAAATAAACATCGAAGTATTATTCAGTATCGGTACAGGTTCCAATGTCGTAATGCGGATAATAAACATACGTTAATGAACTTTGGCAAACAGTGTCAGAATTAACCTGCGTCATGTGCGGGATTAATAATGAGTTACACGGTGCAGTTATTTTACAATGTTTATTACTTAGAGTTCAATACACTTGAGTCATCATAAGGAGTATTATCAGTTTTAATAAGATACGCATTCAGAATTCAATCAGTAGTATATAAGTATGTGATATTTAACTATATCAAATAAAAGTCAGTACGTTTGACTGAGGCTACAGGGGACTCCAGAGCCGGCAGCTTCCTTGGTCAAAGAATAAGCATTGCTATTCAGCGCGGGAATGCTGCCAGTGTTTTGGGAACCCTGCCTCGGTCAGACGTACTTTTCGATTTTGTTAAATAATATATTATATTTCATTTAGTACGAGTATTTACATTTTCAATAATTGTTAATTTTGTTACTAAGATTTTTATGTTGAATTGATTTCTTTAATGGCTAATAATTATATTTTAACTTAAAATAACAGACAATATCAATGGTAACAAAATTGCTTACAAATAAAAAGGCCTTTGTAGTTCTTTGTATGTATGCAGTGTTTAACATGAGCTCGGTGGCTTATTGGTGTGGACTGTTCAAACCGACAAACAAAAAAAAATATCCAAATAAATCTGTTACAGATACTTTTGAATCGTCAATTGTTATAACTATATTTTTTATGACTCTACCACCGGTTCGGAATAAATAGGATCTTCGAGAGGAAAATAATAATAATAATAACAATCTTGTCTCTTCATAGTCATGCGCTTTGTTAATGCCAAAATCTTTTTAAACTGTAAGAAAATACACAATTGAATATAGTCTCAGAAGGAATCAAATGCAGAAGCTGAAAACAAGATTTGCGTTATATAACATTATTCATAGACCTAGTTTTTAGCCTTCTTCACTTATTTAAAGACATTCTTTATTTACAGTCAAAAATTTGTAGTCAATCATAAATCTACACTTATACTTATATATATGAACTACTTATAATACAGAATGCATGCGTAACAATTCGACTACTCTTGATCTCTTGGTATAATACCCTTGATAGCTCGGAACAATAATTTCGGTAACTATACGACATCTCAATTTTCTAGAAAAACATACGCCAGACAGTTTTTTTTATCAATGATTAACACAGGCAGTACCAAAAACAGATCGTCATCTTTAGCAACAGCTGGACGTCTGATGGGCGCCCAAGCGGGCCCAGTGCGTAGTGGCCGCTTTACGCACCTTTGAATTTCTTCGCAGGCGTACTCAGACTTCCTCGCGATGCTTTTCCTTCACCGTAAGAGCATCGGATAACATATAGGTTATTATAATTTCGAAAAGACACTGGTACGTAGCTGCGTTTATGCCTGTGCCTGTGCAGATCAAAGAGGCCACACCAATAAGCAATTGACACTTGCTTATAGGTGTGACCTCTTGTGTGTCAATTGCTACTTAAAAGTGTTATTAATATAACTGATGATGATATTATTTAATTCGTAAACTGCTTATTTTCCGGCTAAGAAGTATTAATATCAAGTGACCCAAAAAGGTGCCATAGTAAATATACCTACATATCCCACAGTTTCGCACCTCTCAAACCTGATATAGCACCGTTCATATTTATTCAGTTCCATTCAATTCCAATATTTTATCTAGAGTCTGTATTTTTTCGGCAAAGCTCATCGGGGCTGTCTCATATCTCTCGATTCACACGTAAGGTAAAACAAATGGAGCACACCAGAGCAGTTGAAATAACATTCTCCGGTCCACTTATATCAGATTTCTTATTGTTTCTGATTTCATTCCATTAACGAGTGTAAGGGACACTTTCTCTTTACGTTGTCTTTGAGGATATACTGTACTGTAAGTGCTTATAGTTCTTAAGTTGAACGTTTATTTATATTATGAGAAGAATATGAAAATTGTGGGTGGGGCGTGTTTTAATAAAATATTTATGAATAATTATGGCCTTTAGTCTAACTCGGATTTCAATAAATCCGTACACTAATATATCAACATTACAAACAAGTGTCACAGCTTTTAAAATTTGTTATTTATCTATTACAATGCTGTGTTTGTTAATAAGAATCAGAAATATAAAAAACTTAAAAATAATAATTGTTATTTATTAATTGTACTATATTGTGTTGTTACCAGTACAGTATAATATATATTCGTAGAACATGTTTTTGAAGCCTGAATCTGCTTTAGATTTAATACAATATCTTTGAAAGGTCACCAGGCGCCTCCGTCTATCTACATTAGTATCTCAATCTCACCAATTTCTTTCACCATAACAATAATGCTTGCAGTAATAACAGCTAAAATTGCGTAATACTGTGACCAATATTATTTTTACGTCGCAAGTTGGCAAAAGTATATGGTCCCTTTTAAGGATTTTTTTTCATAAATACAAGGTATCGCTGGTTACTAGGATAGTCGCTACTATCAGGTGGATCTACATAATCGTTTATGTAGTATATCAAGAAAATCGTAACCGACAAAATACAGTCTGCATAGATGTTTCCCTCATAATAACGTTAACCCTGCTGGTTCTTTCGTTTTCAAACGGCATGCAAGCATAAAAAACAAAACACTGCAAATCCCACAGACAAGGGATCAGGCGCACTCTGCATGTCAACTACGGTATGCGCGTCGCATTTTAAACGAACCGCGTGATTTCGTCCAAACATGCTCATGATTCATGCAACATAATGAACAAAGGGATTTTAATACCCCTCAGTTATTAGGGGTTAATATTACTCGGCCAGTAACACTGTTATGTAATACCGAACGAATCATCCCCATAAATTTTAATTAAACATTTGATACCCGGCCCAATGATGGTGTAATACACTTTTGGATTAATGACGTCTATTATTTACTTGAAATACATACCGTTAGGTTAATTCGCTGCTAATGGAAAGCACTGATTTTGTGAACTTGTGAATATGATGTTTAATATGCTGCTACTAACGGTTTAATAATATTCTTCATTTCCATAATTTATATTCAAAATATAAATTTCTTGGCCGCTTTTTAGTATTTCAGATTTGACATCGAATCGATGAAACGATCGGAAAACTTTTTAAATTGTAACATATTGAAACCAAATCTTTACAATACATTAAGAAAGAAGAAAGAAAAATCATTTATTGACCCTTTAACATAACATAAATTTTACAAGTAAAACGAAACAAAAATAATACATAAAAAGGTCAATGGACCCGCCTCGGCATAAGTTGAAACAACGCGCGCCTGCCTGTAACAGACGCGTACCGTAACAACACCGATATTCTGACGGGACCTAAAAGAACGAGTTTCGTCACTTAATTATTGTAATTTATTAAACTACAATAATTGTATACTAAAATATAGAAAAATAAATAAAAATAAAACGAACTTTGAACAGAAAAAAAGGAAAAAAAGCAACAAAAAATAATAATAAAGAATATACAAGTACAAAATATTAATTTAGATGATTACTGGGGATTATAACTTCAAACTATGGGTTCATAATCGTCACGTGTAAAGAACATTGAACTTATAACCCATACATTGATTATGGAAGCCTGTGCTCTGCAGTTTGATGAAGGCACCCTTGACCAAATCACAAATAAATACGTACGATTTGTACCAATAAATTCAGGGTTTTATAATCCATTTTGGTGGTATTATACAAGTTTCAATTAAATTGATTTGTGAAAATAGGATTGGTTTTAATATTAAGCAGCATTATTCTAATAAACAAGGTCCGATATTGCCTCTCGTAAATAAAATCATGTAATTTTATTTATTTTCTTATTCTTTATACACCATAATATAACTTAATACAACTTAATGCCTAGAAGCATTCTCTACCATAAACTGGTAGAGAATGCTTCTAGACATCAAGTTTTCCGGTCATGCGGAAAAATATATTGGTTGCAAAAACTATATTAACTATAAAATTTTATTTTACTAAGTGAACAAGAAAAAGATAAAAATGTTTAATGTCTAAACCAAAGTTTTGTCGCTAGTACAAACAACCTTACCTTCAAACCACTACACTATTAATTATCCAACTCGATCTAAGATTTATTGTGAGTAGCCTGGAACCAGTTTGATCTGGTTTGTCTTTTTTCATTTAAATTTATGACTGTAGATTAATACGTTAGAGCGAGTCCCTCGAGCCTTAACAAGGGAATTATGGGTCATTTTGTCCAAAGTTCAAAAGAGCCCACCTAGGATTATAATGATTCCAATTGAGGCCACCCGCGTTTACAAAATGCACCAAAACCACTTGCGTCTGATCCATTTTTAATCTCTATTGTGATATAGTTATTTAAAGGGCACGCCACTAGATTATGTAGTTGATTTACAATTTTGTTTCTTTATAGACTTAAGTTGTATTCGTTATGGTGACTACTAGTTACAATCTCAAGAAAATCCATCTTTTTAAAGTTATAATCCCAACCCAATCCTGGCCAATCATATCCTTATCCAAGATTTTTAAGCGTTCTGGTTAGGTATTTTGGAGAAATAAAAGTATAGGTACGAAAAAAAGATATCTTATTATTTTTCAAATGAGATTATTTAATAAATTAATGAAGGGTTTTATGGCCTATACCTACATTACAAGCCACATTAAATGAAACAGTGACTACTTTTGTTAATTTATTTCGGCATTTGATACTATTAGAAATGTACGCTATACTAGGAAAATACTTACAAAAAAAACCTACGCACAAGTTAAAAAGTAGCCAGTGCTGCAGTGTTGACTGATGACCTTTACTTGATAAAGTATTTAACTTAAAAGTAGCCATTTGACATTTATGATGGATTAAGTGGTTACATTTATATTACCTACGCTTTCACTTCGCTTATGCTAGATTAGGAACATGCAGTTTTTATCTGGATTTTGTATCAAAATACAGGTTACCATAAGTAGTGAACCGTTTTCAAATAAGTATTTATTTGGTTCTTAGTTGTATGAACGTATTTTATGAATGATAAAGGAAGCCCCAGTTTTGTTTCCGGAGTTTTCATCGTTTATAGTGAATTCCGGAACTGCGGTAGCTTCGTTTGATTAGCACAAGTATTCTATTGTCATTAAATAAACGGATTCAGTGTTGGAAAAAATTAATAACAGTATACAGCCATTATTTTTCGTCCATCAACTCTGCGCTGCGTTCTTTACCAGAATGGCACAGGTCCTCGTCCCAAAACACAGAAATGCAAAATAATCCTATTTTGCATATCTTGTTGGTATCGTCTCAGTAAAAAACAACTATTTTTCTGAAGCATTTAAGTAAATAGCGTAGACTCATAGAATGCAAACCTACCAGTGGTGCCGTTCTAGCAAACAATGAAGGCAACCCAAGCGACTACGCGCCTACATGGTCGGTTTCCTGAATTGTTAAGGGTCCCCGAGTAGACATAGTATGCTGTAGATCGAGCTTGTACGATATGAATACGAATACTAGCAAAATGAACAACACACTTCTATCATAAGTCTTCATGCCGGCAACTCCGTTTCAAATCAAGCAAACTATTCCTTCCGCAAACGGTTCTTGGCTTGTTAATTACGAAGTATATTGAACTGTTATAGTATTAGCAATTAAACTCAAGAAAGTTGATGGTGTAAGCAATATCGGTTTCCAGGCGTTGGAGTCGCGATATAGCGTATTAGTTTGCAAATATTGAACCCATACAAAACACTTCTTGATCGAACGCTGCGCATAGGTTCCGCACTGCAAGTTGCAAACTGAAATTTATGAACGCAGTGTTAAAGTTGAAATATACGAGTGAAACCAGTGGCTGAAACGCAGGCGATCTACATCACGTTTTTGTTTTGGATCTCATTTTGTTCAGTGTTTATTTTGTTTGTTCATTAGATCATAATATTTAGCCATCACGAATCCTTGCAGATTTATGCAATTATTTTATGACCTTAGTGAACGGGACGGTTTGTGTACTCACCTAGTGGTAAGTGATATGCCTGACTATGCCAAATACATTATTGAAAAATTTAATAACGGTTGGTACTCATAATTTCCGTCGACACTAAGATGTCCCAGTCTCACCGGAGACGACACAATATGTTAGGTCTCTTACACCCGGTAATTTCACTAGCTACAGTGCCTTTATCTCGAAACGCTGAAGTGAAAAACAATCCTTTGTCACAAACCGTGACATTGCGGTGGAACTGACTTAAACAACTCAGTACCGAGTCTTCCACCCAGTTCGCGCAGAAATAATAGGCTTTTGAATAAGTTTTTAAATTAACCTATTCCGCTGCAGTATCGTCTGAAATAAAGTCCTGTATGTTTTAAACCTAAGTGAGACGACTTGGATCGGTTACTCCACTTGAGGCAGGCTTTGTTTATTGCTTGGCTTCGCTCCTGATACGTCTCGCGTTTATGAATATTGATAACGACGTTGCTTTGCCTCAAAAGTTTAAAAAGTCAGCTGTCTCAACGTCGATAGTCACAAAATTCGTCGTTTGTGCGCAAAATATAAGCAAACTTTAAAATATATCTTTTGTTTATTTTTGACGCATGGATGTTCATTGCTTGAAAGAATTCGCATACAGTTTTACATTTAAAAAAATAAACCTGTTTAGATAAAACCTGAATGAAATGATATAATATGAAATAATATATTTTTCTTCGATAGGTGGTGGCATTCAGCTCACCTTGTGATACCGCCACCCATGCGTAAAAGAGCAGTGGTCTCAGAATAATGTTAATCGACTACTACAATTAATATTGTATTTCATAGTTTATTAATCGGTTATTTATAACCGATTAATAAACTTCGTAATCAGGTCATCACGAATCATAATAAAATTAAAAAAATATAAAATTTTTTTTTATTTCCTTTTAGACTTACTTGAGTTCAGAATTTATTCGTTCCACATGTGGTTGGTGATTGTTACAAGTGAAAGAATAATACATTATTCCATCATCAGCTCATAAACGTCCCCAACTAGTGTCATGAGCCTACCCGAAAAAGGTGATTAGGCATTAGTCGTCCACGTGGGCCCAGTGCAGATTCGTTGACTTCACGTACAACCCTTGAATTTCTTTGTACGTGCGCAGGTTTCCTAACGAAGTTTTTCTACACCATAAGAGCGAGATATACATCCATATATAATATCGGAAATTCGAAAAACATTGGTACATGACGGGATTTGAACCTGCATCCTCCACATAGTAGAACATTAATAATTATTTACTATAAATTAACTGAAATTTCAAGTGCAACAGATCATTTTTTTGAGACTTACTTAAAAAAGAACTTAAATAAATATATCGCGAAACCAAAGCCCCCAGTAGCAAAATGCCCTATCAATGTTCATAACGTAAAATGAAGATATTTATTAAAACACCAGATCACTTCTGAACTACTTATAATGTTGGTAAAATTGTAAAATGATTATATTTTATTGATCATAGTCTAGCACACTTTTATTAATATCAAAAAACAATTTATTGGGCTTTGCCTGCACGAATACGTCTACTTACAAAATTAAATTGAACATGCGATATTCAAATACTCAGATACAAACTAACGCTTAACAAAGATTCCTTTCATGATAGGCGTTTAAATATTTCAGCTGGTGAATATCGTCAGAGATCTTACCCATCGATCCCGTCATAATATATTCTACAAGCACCCTTGTTAAACTTAGTAGATATCCGACTCCCTGTCCTTGATGTATCTCGTTCATTGCTATTTCATTTGATCTTGCTCACATCAAATATTTAGGACGTTTAAACTTGAGTAGATGTGGATGCGCCAGTAGTTCGTGGTTGCACTGACTTTCACGGCTGGTTCTTATGACACGTGCACACTGAAGCGCATTGTTGCTAACAATTTTTTTCCATTTGTAGTGTGTGACACATCTCTCCACACATACATGGGATTAGTGTTAGTATATAAGCTTGGATTATTGTAATTTAAGAGTCATTATTAAACCAGACTACAACATGTAAAGACTCCTTCATTACGCCCGGTGTCCCATCATTACATGGCGACCCTGCCAGAAAATTTGAATGTTATATGTAAGTGCAATTAATTGATGACTCCTGTCCTTACATAGCCGCGCATTCCAGACGCATTGCGTGAATTTTTATGCTAGAAATCCATTTAGTATTTCTACACAATAAAGGTAGTTAACAGACTTTTACAGAAATTCAGAATCATGACCAATAATTTGACGACGAAATATAGTTTAATAAGTGTGTTCAGTTTAAGCGATTGACAACTTTTAATTTAATTTTTTAATTGGAATAAATTAAATTTCAATAATAGAATGTCAGTGACTCATTAGTAGGGATTGTTACCTTCCGATCCGGAGGGCGTAGCTTCAGATCCCGCCATTATACCAATGTCTTTTTAAATTTCCAAAATTATATGTATGTTTCCAACGCTCTATGGTGAAAGAAAACATTATGATGACATATTGATGCCTGCAAAGAGATTCAAAGATTGTGCGTGAAATGGACTAATCCGCACTGGGCCCGCGTGGATGACTTAGGCCTATACACCCGGGTATGGGTAGGCTCGTGATCCTCGATGGGGACTTTTAATAGGATGATGATGATTCTCAATAATAAGATTGAAATTTCCGTTAGACAGAAGAAGCATTTTGTTTATAATATTATAAAAATAAAATTCTTATAAATCCCACATAGTATAAATAAAACAAAGTCGTTTCTTCTGTCTATTTCTGTGTGCTACGATTTTAAAGACGAATCAACGCATTTCGTGTATTAAAAAGATCCAAGGTTGTATATAAAGATATCGGTATTATATATTCTATAATCATTGCTCCCTTGCGAAGCTGGGGCAGATCGTAATTCATAGAACGACTACGTAGAAACGCTCATGATGACATAGTCTTAGCGAGGCAAAACATACATTTTAACGAATGCTCAAGTGTGAACGTTGAATTAAGTTTACCTTAGTTCGTTCACGCAAGTCTCCCTAACTGGGTTGCGGTTAGAATTTGCGCGGCTTTTTCAGTGGAAATGGCAACAGCCTGAAGTAATCAACTTATATGTAGTTTACTCGAAACGTGTACTTATATTAACAGACGTTTGAAATGCATAACTTGGCACAAGGCATTTCGTTATGTTGATATAGAGACTAAGATTAGAATTAATTGATTAGAAGAAGTAATATATACATTGGTATGGGTGATAACAACAAAGTAATCATTAGATTGATAGGACTGGTAATCTTATACAGTTTCAGATTGTATTACACAAGAAAACTATAGCGTATTATGATCTCGTGTAATGATAGGTTTTGCTACTATAGTAAATTAATTTGCATTAGCCCTTAGCCAATTCAAAAATTAATGTATTTTACTATGGAAAGAATAAGTTGTCTTTTTCGTTTTGTATTCATCAGCAGGATTTCCTAGAAGTATTTACTTATTGATTTCAAAACTATTATCGCCATAATATGCTTTCTATTTAAACTGATAAACAGGTCAAATTCTTGCCATTTATATAACATACTTATTCAAAAGTATCATTCAAAATTACAAGAGATTTAAAATCTTAACCCATTATGCGCGCGGGTGAATTTGTTAAGCCGCCCTCAGCGGGTCAGTGCGGGTCCTTATTAGCCTAATTGCTACATTTGCATAGCTAGAACGTGTGAGGCCATTATGTGCTCATCACCGACTTGATTATGTTTCAAAACAAATAGAGGGTCACAGTAGCCCGCGGCGCATAAAGTAACAGCCTATTAATGCCACATTGCGGCCCAAAGGCCTTCATCATAATCAAGTCATCGTAACGAGGACGGTTAATAGCGCATTTGCAGCGGTCGCCAAATCACTTTGAGCTTATAGGTATAGTTAAATATTAATATATGAAGTAACTCTTCATTCCTAAATATAAAAACATAAATTTATTTATCTAACTTTGATACACAGACAGATTACTATTATACAGACATAGATAAATAATATTTTTTAAATAAATCTGGACAGCAATTTATAAAAAGTGTACATCATGATACATTGAAATCTTCTGCAGCAGCCAAAGTTACATACACATTAATTAGTTAAAAAAATAATAAAAACAAAGTAATACAACTTAATCAGTAAAATTTCAATATTTTTTTAACTAGTTTGGTGGAGCTGAGGTCATATCACTAGCTTTTATCAAATCTGAAGTTAGTCTTTTAAACTGGGCAAAATTAGAATGAACGATATCCATACAACCCCCACTACGAACCACCTCAAATAATACAAATATTCATAGAAGCTGTACAGTCAACTTCTAGGCTAAATAAAATACTCTCAAAGTCCAAATGTGTAGTATTAAAAAGTAACTAGTATTATGTAAAATACTGTAGGTACACCGGTTTTACTGTATTGTAGGTTTTCTGGACGCACAGTATGCACTGCTTATTTGCATATATGGAGTGCACGCCACTGTATGTTGACCACCAATACTTTCGGTGGCTACGTGAGCAGTTTTTAATCAATTGTCTTTTGTTTTTTTTTTCAGTACCAATATTATACAACATTTGCTAATTTTTTTCTTTATTTACCACCGATATTAGATTGCACATGCAACCTTTATCGTTTATCCGAACGTCATTCGGAATATTTTAGACCAGGGCAATAAATAAAGATATTTTTTGAATGCGTTATTCACTAAAACCAATGATTACATTCCATTAAACATACAACGCGTTCGTTTTATTTGCCAGCTCACCCATATTACGGAAAATGTAGTTCAACCCATTGTTCATACAAATTAATAAAAATATTCCACAGTGTTTATTATATTATTTACAATATGCGTCCCAAATGTATGCACGAGTTACTTCCGATAACTTTCCAGCATTTTGAACGGCTACACAACTGAAACGGCACGAATTTATTCCAATGTAAAAATAAAACTGTAACAACGAGCTTAAACTATAAAGTGAGTTGCGCGACAAACAAATAGTTTGTGGTGTATTCCAACAATTTGGGCCCGGCTAATGCTTTTAAAAGTTAATAAAAGGTGCAGCCTGGGCTATTCAGTTGCCTCATTAAAAATATCACACGGGGAATAAAAATAAGGCTGGCGAGTATAAATAACCACGAACTCCGTATAAATCTTGGTTTGCAGTCAGCAGGGTTGTCGAAATTAGATTTCGGTTTTGTGTTCGCTCAAAATATTACGGCGTGTTGCAAAATTTTATATAATTTCAAATGCTTAAAAAATAAATTACAGCTTTTATTATCGCTTTGATTAAGTGTTTCACTAAATGAAATGTATTAACTACCTTGATTTCGAGGATAAAAATATTTTTTGATGCATAAATTGAATTAATTAAAAAAGTAACCGCATTTTTTTGATAACTGTACGTCACGACTCTTTTAAAGGATAAATCAAAGGAAATTAAGTATTTAATGAAATGTTTTAACGCTTACCAAAGAAACTACTCGTAAATATACGTAAAGTTTGTTTTAAGTGTACTGGACGGTCTGGACGCTCACCTAATGGTAAGTGATACGCCTGACCATGACAGAGCGGCACTGATTGAGAATTTGAGACCAACAACTAATAAACAGTTATTATTCCCCGCCAGCGTTGCTCTGCACCCGCCACCCGAGATATAAATGTCAATAATAACTATAAATAACGTATAAGAGACCCAATCTCTTATACGGTATCCGGTAACTTTGTAGCTATATAGTGTCCATAATCCGAAACATAGAAGTGAAAACACTTCTATTTCATGGGATGATAGTGCCAGAGCACTGGAGTAGTACCTATCTAGAAGACTCGGTACCGAGTATCGCGGTCGCCGCCGCATCGGCGGCTGAAATAGCTAAAAAATTACAACACTGTACAAATCGACAACCAAGATTCCGTCCCCGCCAGCGGGGGCCATCGTTGCGTGTTCCTGTAGGTTCCCACAGTTCTTGTTCGCGTAACCGGCATGTGCCGGGCCGCTTTTCTCCCCAAACATATGTTAGGCTACCAAGTCCCTCACAACGCCCTAAGCCGAGGTTCGAGTCCCGTTCGGGGACGCCCTTAGGCTCGTTGTGTAAATTTTAAAGCTGAGAGCCATCTGGACTCGCCAATTGCCCGGTGAAGCTGTAAAGGCCATCTGCGGCCAACAGCAGTAGTCAGTTCGAAACAAAAAGGTACCGATTCTACCACTAAATAAAATATAATCGCGGGGAAACCATTTTCAAACCATAAGGACTTTTTATTGGAACAAGAATAATAGTGTAAGTAACTGAAATCATCGAGATCAACCGAAATTACTTAGAAAATGGAATTTAAGTATGTTTTTAACAATCCAATCAACGCATACATACTTAAATTCCATAAAATCAAAACAATACGCGGTTAGCCTTATGAATCGTAAGGCATAAACCGATATACATGGGAGCAAACCAGTCAAAATTAACGTATAAACGTTACCGCAAAATGCAGCAGACTATTGACTACACAAAACTGAGATGGAACAAAGCAAATAATAATAAATATAAATAAATATCCACTGATATTCACACAGCACCGTCTAGCCCAAGTTAAGCGTGAAACCTGTATTATGGGTACTAAACAACGGATAAACATACTTATATATTTTTTTCTTAATACATACATATTATACATAGAAAACACCCAGACCATTACAAACAGACATGTTCATGCACACAAATGTTTGTACTGCCCGGGGATCGAACCCGGAACCCTTGGTGTTGTAGTCGACGTCTCAACCGCAACACCAAATGGGTCGTCAAATACCATTTGTCAAACTTAAAGTATATTAACATGTGAAGTAGTGATACAAACCAAGCGCTTAATGTCCGTCGCCAGCCCTCGTTAACATAGCTTGGCTACCCGCAATGAATACTCGAGTTTTCTGCCTCAACCGTAGGGTGGAAATGTACGGCAATATGGGAATAAAATCCTGGATTTAATCTTCGCACAAGTCGCCGTTTAATCTTGCAGCAGATATGGCAAGGGTAAATAATAAATGTATTATACGGAATCACGTTGAATTGCATTGTGGGGTCGGGACCGGACCGTGTATTTGGGGTTTGTTAGTATCAAAGTGCTGGATCAAAACTTGGATCTTTGTGGGATTATGTGAGGTTCATTGCATTATCACTGGCCTGCTAGTGATTAAGCTGTTTAGGTTTGTCAGTATTATAGTATATCCGCTAATATATCGTAATTAGGCACTTTAATGGACTAGTTTATCCACAGGGTTATGAGGTCTTTACCTTTCAAATCCAAGAACAAACTTACCTAACTAAAAAGATTTCGTTCGAATAATGACCAAACGTAAAGCCCAAATAAAAAAAAGATAATGCCAATGATGCTACAGTCATTCTTGTCAGCATCATCATCCTTCTCGTGCAGTATAAGCGAAGTTATGGCTTTGTCGAATACAGTTTTGAAATCTACCAAATATTCTGACCATTGCTTATTTACAACAAACAATACCTATTCGCTAAAAATAGGCACGTAAACCTTAAAATATATCGCGAAGAAATAAGTAATCCCTTTCCGTATCGTTTCTACAGGCTCATTAAGAAGCTCATTATTTAGAGAACTTAATAAGAATTCCTATGTCGTATTTACGTCAGCTAAGCGGGCTTATTAGAAAGGCCAAAACGGCAGATAAGTCCAGTAACAAATGCAGCTAACGAATTCCTTCCATTAGGTCCCTGATCAACTTTTGAGTACGCAAAGGGAAAACTTTTAATCCCAGTTAAGTAAGGACATGTAGCAAAATAAATGTCTGCAATCGGATTTACGTTTAAATGGAATTTACTTTGCAAAAATACACGTGAGCTTAGTACTGTTCGTTTAGGACGAATGGCTGAATTTAATGAATGGGTGACCTAAAAATGTGGTTTGAAATAGGTACTTTTATTTAGTTTGTAGCAGTTTTATTGTTTTTTAGTACCAATGATGCTGAACGAGCGGTTTGCCGCTATTTATGATTGCGAGCAAGAAATTATCGCAATAACATTGGCAACTAAAAATTTACTCCTACAAAAGGACATCCAGGCGTACTGCAAAACGTTTCCTTAACTAAACTTATACCTTCTTGAAACAAACGTTTATATCTTCGTATGTTATGGGTAATACAAAGGAATGGAATTTTCAACCAGCTTTTGTATTTTCAGCTACTTATTTTTCTTTCTCTTCAAGAAAGCTCTCAAACAGAATGAAAAGTCAATTAAGATTTTTCGTGATAAGCTCGCTTCATCTTACATATGGTTTTTTGTAATCGCCTTAGACAATCGTCAATATTAATTGACGATTGTCTAACGATTGTCTAACTCGAACACTTTGTTTTGTGGGCTTTCTCACACATCATGAAATGGGGACATTGGGCCGTAACGTAACCCATAAAACAAGAATAATTGTGATAACTACTATCCTAAGATAATAAACGAGTCAAACAGCTCTACGTGCCTTGAAAGCAGCTTGTTGTTTAAAAAGAAAAGCTGGGAATCATCAGCATCAGCTCATTAAACGTCCGCACCGAGAGGCACGAGCCTACCCGTATAGGGTGATTGGGCCTTTGTAGTCCACGTGGGCCTAGTGCGGGCTAAACGACTTCACGTACAATCTTTGAATCTCTTCGCAGGCGTACACAGGTTTCCTCACGATGTTTTCCTTCGCCGTAAGAACGTCGGATAAAATTCGAAAAGACATTGGTACGTGGCGGGATTTGAACCTCCCGGTAGCAGTGCAACAATCCATACCATTGAGCCGCCGACGCTCTCAGCGTTTTCTCAAATTTTGACGACGATAAGACGACGTAATAATTTTAACATGTATAAAATCAATACGTTTTTGTGGGCGCAAAGCAATCACGTATTGACAAACTGTTAACTCTTTATGTCGCCAACCTTCAATTGTAAATTAAATGGCACCTCCTACACTATTCAAATGTGAGAGCGTAATGTTTTCTAACTTGTACACGGACTGATAGTAGTTAATACTCAAATCGATCATGATAATGATAACAAATTACCATAACAATTCTTATCAGCGAATCCATTAATAACACAAACCAACAATGTTAAAGTATGAGAGACATCTGGTGCTATGATTAAATTATTATTTTATCTATAGAGGTGATTATTATGAACTCATTTTTTTGCAATAAATAACCCAATATGTAATACTTAACCTACCGAGGTAATTTAAAAATATTTATATCTGAATTATATAGGTATAGTCTATGTAAGTGACAAACAATTTTCTCAAACGAAATATACTTTCTAGAAATGGAGTAATGCATTTTTTTAATATATAATATTTGATATTTTCAGCCATGACGTACTTTAGCAACATTTAATGTGTACTAATCAAAATAAATAAATAAAATGGGGTGTTAAACTACTGCTCTTAGTGTACAACTTTCCCATCTCTCCTTGTCAAAAACGAAGGGTTATATGAATGTAAAACACCCACGTAGTCTTGAAGACAATACTCAATTACACCAGCCACCTACTGATACTTCAATCGTATATTGTTTACAAAGTTCCTAGTAAGATTTTTGCTACCTTAGAAACTAGACAGTTTTGTTTGTGATAATTATAATATTTTTTTATAGGAACAGCGATCATAATGATGCACACATTATTCTATTTAACAGGACTTTCAATTTTCATCAAGTGCATAGAACTGATAGCCGATGGGGCGGAACCGTTTTCGAGTGGCGTCCACGAATCAACGTGGAAATACGCGTAAGCCGTAATAATATAATTATAACAAATCGAGACCTTAAATCACTTGGAAAAAAAATAGTGAAAAATCTTCATAAACACCTTTTCGATTTCAAAACAACAGTATAAACTTATCAAAAGAAAAAAATAGGTATCGTCAAAAACACCATTTACGACCATTTGGAAATCTAAGATCATCACTTCAGATAATAATAAAGATATGGCTTTTTGTAGTTTTTGTGGTATTATTATTTAAGCTACAGTTTCCTATAAAAGTGTAACATTGAAGATTTATATCCGAAGTAAGATAAGTTTTAATGCTTGCTGTGTGCGGTACAAGTTCTAATGCAGTGCCCAATAAAAAAACAACACCAAATTTAAGGATCATATTACAAAAATCCATTAAGGGAAAACCAATAAAAATAGTTCCCTACGCGAGACTCGATCCAAAATTAAGTCATACGGAATAAAACGTCGATAGGAGAAGCTTTTGTGGCTTATATTGATAATATAAGTAAAATAGATTTTGTATTTTATCGTCTAATGTTACGTAAAAGTTATATTTTATGTAATGCCACGTAAGACACATTTTAATTGTCAGATCTTATTTTATTAATTATGTTTCAATATTAGTAATTAATAACTGAACTGTGCCTATTACCTGCCTAGTTTAAAAGTGCATACTTAATTTTAATGTGCATGAAGGCTAAATACCACTTAGGTATATCTTTTGCATCTCCATTTTGCAGTCTTCATAGTCTCCATCATCAGTTGCCATAAAACATCAGGTGGACAACCTAATAAGTGTATTACGACCAACAAGCAGTGCTGAATTATAATAAAATAATTGGTATAATAATGATTCCGTTAAAATTGAAACTCGCAGAGTAATCACAATTCTAAAAACACATATATGGACTTTCCCAAAAAACGCTTCACACAAAAGGTCGCAAAATTATGAAGTCACGCCTTTGTTGTGCTTAGCTTGATTTTTGTACTTCAACTACCGTTGCGTTTATTAAAATGGTTTCATAGCATAATTTGCTATTAATTGTATGTGTTAGACTATGGCTTTAGTTTTTTAAAATTAATTTAAAAAAAGACTTGCCCTAATTAAATTTATAAAACATGAGTTATCGAGCTGATAATAGGCCCATCGTTATTTTTAACCCATATTTGTAATCTTTCTTTACATTATATTTATTTATTTTAAATAAAATATTTTTTATACATTTTCTGAAGTAAGTTTATTTATTTTTTAATTATGTGTTGCTGATTACTAATTGCAGTAAAAACCATTTAAAGTTGCTCAATAACAAAATGTTCAAGTATTAAAGATTTTATCTCAATAATTTTACTTGAACGATAAACCTTTATGGCAACAAAAGATCGGTCTTTTACTTAAGTTTATATAAGGATGAACGAAATTTAATCACATTAAATTCCATTTGGCAGTACAAAATGCATTGAAACGCCTTTACAAACGATACAAGAATGTTGTGGAAGATGACTTTGTGCCTTGTAAGGAATACAACAGATAGCACTTAGCATGCTGTTCAAAATGTTTATTGAAATCCTTATTCTGAATTATCATGGACATCATGATATGGACCAAAGCTCTTTCTTGGCTATGTTTTAGTTGTGAAATGCTGTAATGTTGACTGCGTTTAAAGTTAAATTAAAATTTAAATAAAAATATGTGATTAAAAATAATTATTTTATGCCTTCCGGCACTATGGATCCACGACTTGCGAAGGAGACTGCATGTACATCTTATGGTCAGTACTGTGATTGTTTAAAGAAAATTGGAGAGAAATAAAAATATTATTAATACACCTTAAAGTACGCATGTCACATTTTAATGGAATACAAGAATATTTTACAAAATGAACTCAATGATTTTTTCATTTATTCCATGTTCATAGTAATATGAACATGAAATAAATAAATGGGTACTTACCAATTTTTTTTTTGTATATCAAAATTATCTTTTCTTTAAAAAAACAAAAATACCTGATTATAGCTTGAGATGTACAATTATGAAAACAAATACTGTCGACCTGTGGTCTAAAATATTCTTACTCTTCAGAATACGGCCCCATATCGTCAAAATAAGAGGCGATATCTTGAAAATCAACATAGCACCGCCCACAATGGACATAACGTTTGGAACGAGTACCGAACCCGTGATGGTGCACTAAATTATCCGCATCCACGTTTACTGCCGACCATTTGTGGCCGGTGACAGACAACCAGACAAAAGTAAACAGCTGCGGACAAGAATGAATAGGCCTCATAATACGTTCAGTGTATATGGAGTTTTCGTGTCAAAATTATGTTCAATTTATACGAAATTTTCTAACTTTGAATTTCTTTCGATACAAATTTTGTACTAATGATTTCTCCAAAAAGCATAAAATTATTTTTTCCTGCTAAACAAAGTATAACTGACATCGTTAAGTGAAAAACAGGTCAACTGTTTAATTTTTTGATGCTGATTGCCCTGAATAATAACGACAAATAATCGAAAATAGCGATGTCTATTGCCTTTGAATTTGTTTGATGTTTCTCCGCTGATGTGGAACAGATTAAGGGCCAAATTCGAAAACATTTTTAGGATTAATAGTGTAATGAAACGAAATGTACAATGTTCAATCAGAATCCGTCAAACATTATGTTAAAAAACCAAATTTATCAAGGATCCAATGACAACTGTAGCTAACCCAGAACACTACAGTGCTCCTGAAATAGAGACCACACCGCAGTTGCTAAACGTGATGTACAGATGTTAAGACTAATTATCCAGTAATGTTACTGCTGTCTCTTAGCATCATGTCCGCAACATAGTTATATCAAAGTCAAAACAATGATAATGGCACGACTAGACTGATCATTCCTTACTTAATACAAAAGGACCGCTGAGGCAGATAACAACGAGAGGGGAAGACCAAGTCTAGTAGCGGACTGTGTGCGTGAAATTATATGGGTGATCTTAAATATATTTGATGATTAATGGTATTATTTTTGGAAGTACAAACTGATGTTGCTGGCTGTGGTGTATCGATCAAAACTATATGGGAATATTGCTTGATTAGTTGAATTTAACTGGTATCCGTTTAACTATCGAAAAGCGTAAAATATATAATAATTTTCTTATATCCGTCATAAAAATTGTTTCAACTTTTCTCAACTAATAGTTTTACCACAGACATGCAAACTAGCCCTAATCCGATCCAAAGCAAGGAACTTGGATAATAAACAACGAAAAAACTAACCTACTTATAAAACAAGCAGTGCAAAAATTCATCATTGTCAGCCTATAACGACCCACTACAGGGCACAAGCTTTTCCTTACAGCGTAGCTATGGGTAGATAGGACCGTAATCCACCATGCGGGCACAGTGAGGATTGGTGGTTGTATAAATTGTATATAATGGAATTTCCAAATTATTACAAAGAAGTGTGTTATATTATTTATATTACACAGGTATCGAACCCATAACCCTCGGTGTGGTAGCCAAATTAATGGGTTATAAAAAGCCAATAATTTTACCACAATAAAGGATTTATAACTATCACCTTAACTCTGATAATATTAGTAGTTTCTTAATAACATAATCTACGAACTGGTGTCTCTGTCATATGTCACACTTTTACTTTAATAAACTAATTAATATGCTCCCGCGCAGACAAAATGGCCGCGGTGGGTGGGATGCCGATGCATGACTCTGATTGGATACCATTTGTAACACTTCAGTGATTTTTATTGGCTTGATAAGTCCAGTAGCTCCGTGATACATATTTTGGTTGTTTTAACATGTCGGAATTAATTATTTTATTAACTTTATCTATACAATGTCTGACAAACTTGTCAAAGTTTTACTCACTGTAGGTGACACAGTCATGTTAAACAATAATATTCTTAGGATTGAAAGTTACCAAGTTGTTTTTTTTAAATGTTATTGTTTATCATTAAATCTATTTAATATTCTATAACTAATGTAATGATATATAAAAACAAATATAAAATTTACTACTCTTAGTATTTTGTGTAACGGTAAACGGTAATTTGCTATTGAAAATATAATAATACCTAATTATTATATTTTCAATAGCAAATTGCAATTACCTATTTATACCACGAGATTATTAAATACTTAACAAGGATTATGTTTGTGGGACACATTAATTAGACTATAATTCTAGCAATCTAAGTAATTAACGTGAAGACACATGATATCGATGTTTTTACAGAATTATCAGGGTACGCCGATTGCAATATACTTACGAATACTCGTATATGTCCCAGCTACATATATTTGATAAAAATAACGCTTTTTAACTGACTTCAAAAAAGGAGGTTACTCAATTCAATCGTATATATGCTTTTTATGTTTGTTTGCGGATATCTCCGTCGTTTTTGAACCGAATTTGATTATTATTTTTTGTTAGAAAGAAGATACTTCAAAGGTAGTCCCATTATAAGACCTGACACCAGAGAAATCGAGGGAACATTTAAACATCGTATGCTTCTTAGAGCAACTACTTCTTAATTATAGTATCTTTATTGCAGTGATTATTATTTTGACAAATCACTCAAAATTTTAAAATAAAAATTAATTTTAATGCGAGGCGTTAAAATATATTTTACAAATAATTCTTTTTTTTTGCGTGACCATTAAACACGTGTGATTGACAACTGTTTTAATAACAACGTTTTGACTGTACGAGTAATTACTGCCTAAGCGGCTGTGGTGTGTTCAACACTTGTGGCATTGAGTTAATTCATATTTTATAACTTAAAATTTCAACAGTTAACATTGTAATCGTTAATCTTAGATTATAAAAAAAGTATTTTGAAGTATTTAAGTCAAACTCAGCTTTTTAGTTAAACTTGTTCATCCAAAATCTCGTTAAGTGTAACGAATTTGTAAATTGATTACGTCAACTTCACTTTTATAAAAGTTACAAATTTAATGTTATTTTTTTGTCATCACCAGTTATTGCAAAAACGTATCTATTAAGTAATAGTAATAGTATATTCTTTATATTTCTTTTTATACGTACTACGTATGGACGTACGTCAGTTTAATATAATCTTCCAGTCCAACATATTATTATAAAGGTATTATTTTATTCCCCCGAAAGCAGTTACGTTAACTATGTACTATCTTAGGATAGTAACCTTAACACCTCCAATTTGAATTGACCTCGTGGTTTTATAGCTTGTCCCTATAATCATGAAATGAGAGTTAAAAACGGATTTTATGTAATATGTACAATTAATATCCCATCCTTTACGGTAATTACTACAAAAACTAAATAATCCATGTACGAATTTTTTCGTAGTACAATCAAAAGCAGTGTTAATACGTACACATACCATAGAATAAATCGATAGAATTTCATTACTTTCCCAGCGACATTTGCGTAATAGCCTCTGTTATCTCTAATAATACCTATATCTCTAATAGTACCAGTCGATTGGCGATAACATCACAATACTATCATCAATGTCACCTTTTACTTAATATTCTTATCTTGATACTCCTTAGTAATAAATACAACCAACTAAACATATATTATTTTATCGATGAATATATTGATGTTTATATGTAGCTTGCTGGTACGATCTTTACCCAAGGAGATACTATGAAAGTGTATTAGAAGCCTATTTCAAGCGACTCTTTCTTATTTTTTACTATATAACCTCAACCTACCTTTGTATATGGGGAATATTTATACACGCTCCTAACAAGCGTATACCAATATATACCAATTTTTCAAATGTATTCATAAACTTCCCTGAAACTGTATACTTATGTTTTTTTGCTTTCTATTAGCTCTTACACTGCTGTTAACATGTCAGAGCAAAAAATAACGCTAATTTAAAATGTAAGCAATTATTTGATATCAGCCCTTACAACTTTGCAATTTTTGCATTACTAGCACGCCTCATGTTCAGCTTTACCAAGGCAGTTCCGAGTTGGGAAGTAAGTAATAAACATGAAGGGGTTCACTTACCTTCAACTTTCAACGATGTTTGCATTCGAGCAGCCGTCACGTTTCTTAACAGGTTGCAAGTTTTCCTTTACCTACTTTAATTCCTGTTATCCTGGTACCAAAATATTTTTGTTAATAGTATACTAATACTAACATCGGTGGCTCAATGGTGTGAACCTTTGCCTTCCGACCGGGAGGGCGCAGGTTCAAATCCCGCCACGTACCACGCCTGCGAAGGGATCAAAGGTTGTGCGTGAATTCGGCCAATCCGCACTGGACCTGCGTGGACGACCAAGGTCTAATCACCCTATACGGGTAGGCTCGTGCCCCTCGGTGGGGACGGTATAATGAGCTGATGATGATGGTTAAGTGGTATATTCACTTCTGAACGAAGGCCTCCTAATAACTTCTACGCGAAAAGAACCCTAGCAGTCATCATCATTTGCCACCCGCGACCTTATCCAGGCCCGTCTGGCTTCTGACTACAATTATTTTTCCGTTTATGTTATCTTTTATTATCATCATTAGCCTAAAATGATCCATCCCTCTGCAAGGACAGCCTATGGTAGTGGGGAGTTTGGGCCGTAACCTGACCCCAATGATATTCTGTATACAAAAAGGAAGATGCGCTACCCGTGCCTCAAAAACGAACCGCCGAAGTGAATACAGTTTGTAGTTTTTTGTTTAGGTAAATGTACGCTCATTTGAAATTTGTGTATGTGTGCTGTCGCTTTATTCGATTGTTTGGGAGCATATAACGAATCTATACTTTTCATATCAATGACTGACCCTGTGCAGATTAACTGGTACAGCGGTAGATAAAGATAGAATTGGGTACCTACCTAAATTAAAATAACTAAACAAAAAAAGGTTGCGTTAATCATAAGCTTGTCTATATAATACTCATCAAACAAAAATGTTGATAACATGTGTTGTGTTAGTTTTAATGATAAAATAATGAGACATGACATTACATCAGGAGATGGCGATAATTACAGTTAGTCACCAGCTTATGTCATGCTAATTTGTAGTTTCTATATAATATTAAAAAAAACATCAAAATCGATGCTGCAATTTTATTCATTAAGGAAGTAAGCTATCAACCCTCCGAATGGTAAGTGAAATTATGTCGTGGGTATGTTCGTGTCATAAATCCGTAATTTTACTGCCTGTACGACGTTCCATGCGAAAGTGGATATTAAAGCAAAACACTTCTCTATTCTGTGGGGCTACACTTTTGTTTTGTCGTGAGTTTAAAAATTGTTTTATGAGAAAGTGGGCAAATGAGCAAACGGCTCACCTGATGGTAAATGACACCGTCGAAAAAATTCAGTGCCGGCTTTTTCAAAAGTGGGAATATCTAAAATAATCTTCTTGAAGCTCGCCAGGTCTACGAGTATGATAACAGTGCATTGTTTCGTGATTTTAATGTTAACTAACTCCTTGGTTTCGAATCTTGCGAAAAGTCTGTAGTGCGTTTTTTTTAGGTTGGTTAGAATATTGCAGTCTGAATCACCTAGTAAATGAAAATAAAGATAGTTTCGGGCTTTGGAGGGTACGTGAAGCCGTCGGTCCTGGCCGCGTGGTGTTTGTAAGGATAGCTTTTTAGATATATAACTGATAATGCTGATTAAGTGAATTCATGAACCCTTTAACTAAATTTACGGTTAGTTATATACTAAGTCGGCATACGCTATAAGCTAAAAAACAAAGAAACATAATACCTACTTTCATCATAGCAACAACCATGCCATACTGATCGTACACTATTAAACGCTTGCAAATCGATTGCCAAGCTACAATTAGGTCATAAAATAAATCATATTCGTATCAATCTAGTTAGCGATGGCAAACTTCCTCGATATTATTATCGTCTGCTGTAGCAATTTCATGTGTATTATGGAATACTGATTGTGCAACTGTTGTTCTGTATTAGATAGGCCTGTTTCATTTATTTGCACCTAGCTTCAAATATTCATGGGGACTTATAAGTGCAAAGTATTAGTTTAACTCTGGAACTAAAAGATGAGACAAGCAGTAAAATTAGAGAATTTCGTGATTCCTCACATTTACTTAAGATGTTAGCAACTCTGCTATGTCTCGCTTGTTTTAAAAAATATATATTATTGATACCTATGAGCAGGTTTATTTTGCAACATTAAAGGTTTACGTTAATAATTTCGTGTTATTTATACCATAATAACAAAGTGAGTATTCCTCAATAAGTATCTAAGAGCCATGTCAAACACGGTTTTGATCAACCGAATCAATGAATCAGAAAATTATGGTGGCTTGACAAATATGTCCGATCACTATTAAGTAATATATTAATTTAGTACCAGATGACCCGAAATCCGTGACACTTATACAATGTACCGAGGTTCTTCTGCTACGTTTTCTTCTTTTTATTCCTTGATTGTATTTTTATGATGACTTGCAGAAAAAAAATTTAACATTTTCGAGATGGTATAACGTATGGTACGGTAGTATAATAAAACACTATAAGACACTATTCTTAAGAAATGCTTGCACTATTATTCAAACATTTTTGACCTACAAGTTGACCTCGGCAGTTTTATCTTCAATCCGTAAAAACTGGTTATTTGAAATTTAGCAGTCAACAAACAACTATTCTTGAATTTAAATTTAAACCTAAACTTGCTCCACATAACGATGAAAATGGTTCAATGATTTGTGCCGGCTTATAGAAGGCAGATGATAGGCTCGTTACGGCTTTCCAAAAACGAGGTCCGGACCCTCGGGTCGTATTGATAATTTACTTGTTCCAAAGGTTATCATTAAGTCCATTCCGTAAGAAATGATTACAGGTTATACATGTACGTTTACTGAACATTCCGTCTCGGAGAACAAACAATGTTTCGGGTCGTTAGGAACTAAAATTACTAGTCAAATGATTATGGGGATACCGGACGGTGCTATTTCCAATGTGAATCATATACAAAGATGAAACAGATACGCGATTCTGACCGGAACTGGATGTTCAAATTAGCTTTTAGTATAGTTTTATGGGTTATTTTAGTTATATAATGGTAAACTAGACATGGTTCTATAATTTCAATAATATTTAGGTCATTACTTTATAAAAGTACGTTGTTAAATTTATGTTGTAGGAAAAGGTTTTTTTTTATTAAACATTTTTACTACGTTATAATCCCTATCCTCGTCTATTGAGGCAACTCCAGGCATCGTCTCATATTATATTTTCTATAGTGTCTCTATTCACTACATTTGAGAGATTATACTACAATACGTAAGAGTAGATGTCGTCCACTAATTAAGACTAAAATTTAAATCTGAGAATAATGTAATTTAATAATTAACGTAAATTTAATACGAGTGAGTAGTTTTAAAATGGGACATAATGTTTTAAATGAGTCGCACACAGCCAAAACTTCTTTGCAGGAAATACTTTTACCACGACTTTTATTGTTATAGTTATTTTTTTTAAGTTATTAGCCGCACTAAACAGGAGCCTATCAGACTGTTCAGCATGATTAACATGTATTCTCGTAGCTTCTTTGGAGTAACGGGAGTAACTGGATGAAGACAAAAGATCGCAAGAGTAGTATGATCTTTTTTAGCCGCAATTTTCACGTGCTGCCTGGTCAGCAACTTTTGACACAGTAGACACGAGTACATTTATTCAGGAATGGGCACTTCATAAATAAATGGATCATTCACTAGACAGCAAATTCCTGGATTTGTCATACATTCAATGCTCCACAAAAATCCCAAGCTATTACACTTTTAATAAACATCCGGCTAGATAAACTTAAAGCAAACACATAAAAGATAATTGGATACAAAAATTAGGACTGGCCGGCAAAAAAGTAGGTTAAAAACTCCTTGAGCCATGTTTAGTTTTTTAAACTGCACAAATGATCACGGCAATTTTTTCATTCCATGCTATGCAGTAACGACGTTGTTGTAGACCTGCGCCCGATTGCATTGAATTGAACCAAACCTAATAACTGTAATTTAAAAAAACTAAATATGCCTCCCCTATTCTTAGAAGCAGCTATGTTTGTTTTTTTTTTGTAATAGAAAGTGATTATTTTTTTTGCCTTATCAATGTTTAACATTCGGATATCCTTTTAATAAATTTATGATATTTTAACGAACCTGATGGCTTAGTAACTGTATATTAGCTTTATATCAAATTAGTTCGGGAATAATATTCGGCCGCAAAACACATTTACAAACTGTAGCTGCAGTTAAAAGAGGTTCTAAAATAATAGTTCGTCATCGATATTTTTAGAAGATAAGTTAAAATATTTTTTCAATTTTACACAATTCTTTTGTTTGTTACTTTTAATATTCTAGGTTGAAACTACAAATACCACCAAACAAAATTATGTTACAAAAGCCAGCGAATTATACAAAGTCTTGCAACCTATAAGTTTTTTATTACTTTATGGTTTTCAAAAGTTACTTCAAAATTATTATTGAATAAAATAAAATAAAATAATTTATATAAAATACAAAGTTCAATGTATAATTTATAAAAGTTTTATGAAACCTTATTAGTATTAAATATTAAAATAATATACTGATTATCAAATTCATTCATAATTAAAACAATAATTAACTTTATTGTTTGTAGATCAGATAAAAGGTGCGCTAGATTTCAATGTTTTTAGAATTTGTACAACCTTCGTAATAGGTATTCATACATTATTTTATTTTATGATAAATATTTATTACGCAACATCCGAAAGCGGACATCCTAAGGGATAATGGTTTCCTTTACAAGAGCAATATCAATTGTTATTTGTTCCTTTGATCGCCGCTTATGTTTTCTAATGTCTCGATCGTCATTTGTCATTTTGTGGTTACACTATTGTATTTTTTTCTGCCCATCCGGCCAATGATATCTGATAAGAAGGTGGGTACACGCTGTTGCCAAGGGTTTTGGTTCAAATTCGAGCGGATTTTCCATGCGATACTTAGTTGTTCGATTCGCGTTTATCGTACGACACAATTGTAGCAACCGCCGGTTTCCTGTAACCTTATACTTGCGACCCTGTGGGTGGCTCAAAATATCGTGTTGCCTATAGAGGGTTGTCAGTTTGACTTGATGTTATTCGTACCCTAAATTTTGGTGCGAGCTTTCAGCTTCAGCGTATTTTGAAATAGATTTAATTCTTGTATACTGCATCATTTTGTTATTTTGCAGCACGTGCATTTTGCCAAACAGGAAAGGAGGACCTGCCGACCCATCAAAGTAAATGAAAGGCATTTTTGCATAACATAATCCAACCGTGGGCATAGTTGCTGTAGTAGCGGTACTTTTTGAATTATAAATAAATCATTTGACGGTTTCAATACAGATTTACCTGGGATTTTTAGCTGTTAATTGTGTTAATTGATAGCTTATTTATGGTTACTTTGAACAAATCAATTTTTGAATAGTTGTTTTTCCAGCAACACTTACTGTCATGCACATAAGTCTCAGATGAAACGTTTACTTACTTTTTTAAATGTACGTAGATAAATGTTTTTTTCGTTAGTATTTTTTAACGTGACGTAACGTTGACCTAAATGAATGTCGCAACTACAGGTGCACTATAATTGATAGTATTTCCTTTACACTATGATAGTTGCATAAACATTTCGGTATAGCACAAAGGAGCTAAGTAATACAATATTATTTTGTATTGTAACAATTGTCAATCGCAAGAAGTTGGCCTGTTAGTGTCGCGACGTATTGTTCGATTTCTGCATCGAACGTACCCAACCAACTGTTATGGCCGCTGTCAAACTTATAAATTAAGCCAAAATAACCCTTATTGCAATTAGAAAAGGTGGAAAATACAATCGGTAAGGTGCTTAAGAACTGTAGTGCAGTAGAACATTGTAACAGTGGTCGGAAGAGGTCATTAAATTATGTATTCTGCACAGCTGTTACCGATTAGTCAGCTTTGGAATCGAAATTTTCTATGATAGTGTTTGTCCTGTTCCTTTATCAATAGTAACCAGTATTTTATTTTATAACGTTGAATTAAATAACACAACGATAACTACAGTCCGTTCTTGTATTTCAGGAGCTTTTTAATAATTTTATCATCCTATTTTAACATATTTCGAACTATTTTCTTTTTTAATATACTGATATGTGAAATATTTAATAAACATTGCCTATCGTTTCTTTTAGTTAGAGATTGATGTGATGATGTGTATTAGCTGCACTTTAGCAACAAAACATTATCGCGGCTACTCATACTGAACCTCACTAGTAAGCGGGGTAATCTTTAGTCAATTTAACAATATCATGATTACATAACAAGAAATGTTATCTGAATAAAAATATAATAATTTAACGTACGTTATTTAAACAAAATAAAAATTCTTGATAATGTTTTTTTATATAAAAGTACATTCAAAAGATATATTATTTTGAGTTGGAGTTTGAACACTAAAATCACGTTAAACCCATGTTACACCTTAATCAAAAAGGTGAATATGATTTCATGGTAATTAAATATTCGGTCAGCCATTTGATAAGCGACCGATGGGAAAGTTGCCTAATTTTCTAGATCAAACACACGCGTTCGCTGCTACGCTATCAATCCACAACAATTATAATGCAAAAAATAAAAATTCGTTAGACTAATAATACATTTTATACAACTAAAAGCTAATTTAAACATACTTCATTATGTCAACTATCGTTCTACAGTCTTCAATAAATAACCATCAATAGGCTCATTTGTTGAGCCCTTTAATTATGCTTCTACTAACTTGGGGCTTTGGCATGACGAGCTGGTTTATTTCATTGTTTTATCACTTTTATAAGGATAATAACGCACCATAAAAATCAATAAATATTGCCAGACACAAAACTAAGGACCTAGCCAGCAAGAACTAGCCTGTTATCTGGGAGCCTGTAACTTATACAATCAAAATATTTCTTTTCAACCTATCGGAGTCCCCAGTTGTACAAAGGTATCCTACATTTTACATCAGATATCACGGTTATCCACTTTTCTCATCCAGACTTCACCAGCGACCTTTTGCAAGTCGTCGGTCTATTGAGCAGGAAGGCGTCCTACGCTACGCTTGTCAAGTTGTTCTCCACTCCAGAACTCGTCTGCTCCAACAATCGGGGTCCTAACATTTTCGGTGTCATTAGTTCTCTTTTTTTATGTTATAGCAGGCAAACGAGGAGACGGCTCATCTGATGTAAATGACGCCGTCGCCCATGTACACTCGCAATACCAGAGGGCAAAGGAATGCGTTGCCGGCCTTTTAAGTGGGAATGCGCTTTAATCTTTAGTTCTATTAAAACATTTCTGATTTTATACCTAAAAGACACCCCGAGCATAGCTCGCACTAAGTAGCCGATCAAAATAGTTATGTTAGGTTTTTTTAAAGTCATGATTCCAGATGGACTATTCAGCTTGAATGAAGTTATATCACGGCCCCACAGAAAACCAGCATTCAACAAAGATTGCATGCGAAACATGCGCAAAAGCACACAACTATCCATCAACACATTAACTATCCTCATTTCATAACATACGTAATGAAATGAGGATAGTTAGGTAATAAGCATTCGAAAGGACGCCTTTTCTGCTTTTAAAAATAACAATTCATTGTACCATACACTCATGTACTTTACCACATAGGTGTCCTCTTACGACTGGTTTATGTGAAAGGTACAAAATACCTCGTTAGGAAGCTTTAGCATCGGGAATTCACTTCGAATTTGGTAATCATTGTAACGCTTGTAATCGTATGAGATGCATCGCAGAGCAAGCTGTGATTGAACTTTATTGTGCTGTTATAACCGCACACCATATTACGGAAATGGTATGGTACCTATACACTATTTTAAAATGAATCGCCTATTTGTTAAATAATATGGTAGTGTGTTTAAGTTTTTATGAATATATAATTAATACATCAGAATAATGAAACCTTACTAGTTTCAGTTTAACTATATTTGAACAATGAACAGTTCATAGCTGTGAATATATTGAAATATTCAAGAATATTGTTTAGAACGTATACTCATCAACTAGTCATTATGTAACTATTCCAATGTTATTTATTTATTTCAATTAATTAGGTGTGCGTTATGATAACATATAATTTTCTTATCATAAGACGTTACAATTATAGATCAAGTATTTAACGTATCTGATACTAAGTAACTTAAATTACTACTTCTTATAACATATGTTTAATTTTGTAATTGTAGTATCTCTTTGAGGAAACAACGGCTAATGCAAAAACATGATTTTTTTATAACCTATTTCGTTGAAAGGTTTCGAGACAGTCAATTCATTTGGCACATCTAAACGAACACTGGCACACCACACACAACTCCTGCTACGTGTTTGCGAGTGGGGTGTATTGTTAAATACAATGGTTCAGTAACAATATTTTGAAAGCATGTCTCTAAGAATTGTGTACAATACAATGTTACATTGTCCTATTGGAGGACACACGAGTCGGATAAGATTTTTTGCATTTAACACAAAAAGGCAAAACGGAAGTTGACGATTTGTAATGTGGTAACAGCTCTAAACGCGGCAATACAAAATTGGATCTTATATTCGAAATAAATTTACAAATTAAATATTTTTATGACATTGTTAATAAAACGTGTTATTTTTAAGTAATCATTCCAATCCTTTTTGATTTGTTTGAAACTACTCATAAATGCAGTCAAAACTAATAGCCCGTCAGGCGGTCACTATGAGCTTTGACTAGAAAAACAGTCCAAAGTTTGATTTACAAACCATGGCGGATGATTTTAACTGGCTTAGAGTTACGATCGAACTAAAAGAAAAAGTATCAACAATAATGTCCACATCACCAATTAAATAACATTTGACATTATTTTTCTGAAGCCTCGGGCTTTTAAAATGATGATTTCAATACATCAAAGCCTAATCATATCGTGCACGTGTCATTTACTTTTTTCACCATCAACCACCCCAAATGTCTGTATAAAAAGAATAATGTCAAATGGCAATCAATCAGCAATTCAACTAGCCATCCAGTTTCTGTCGGACGTTCCCCGGCGCTCCCAATTTGACACACCTATCGCCTGTACCATCTACAGTTATCCAACAAACTTACTTTGTTGTCAGTAACTAAAAAAGGCACCTTAAACCATCAAGATAAAGACTACTTTTGTACAAGTTTAAATTTGTGCGTTGTAGGTATATACGGGTCGCGTTCATTCAGGAGATTCGTCCAGAGATTGCGGTACATCCATCAAGCCGAATGTCAAAACTAATACGAGAGAGGTCCCGTGAGAGATTTCGAATAGTAATTATGCGTTGCAATGCACCGAACGTCATCCGATTAAAATTGGCAGTCGATGGGGGACCGATGACGAATGCAGGCGATCGGTAATTATGTGATAGGGATATTGAAACGAGTTGATTGAGAAATTGAAATCGATACTGATTGGGTGAGCTAAGTAAATTTGTTATTGGCAAATAATGTTTTTCTATATTATGTTAAAAATATAGAATGGAAAATACACTATTTATAAATAAAATAAAAATGGAAAACTAAACAATTGTACAGGCAAGATTCACGACCATACTTACTTCAAATAGATTTGACATATTATTTGGTCACATATATGCACAATCACGAAGTAATATCAACCAAAAATATAATGTCAGAGCCGCTTGCTACATACGTTGACTTACTGTTATATTTAAGACAAAAAATATATACATTAAAATTTGGACCTTAACGCGTCATTAAAAGGGTACACAAACAAAATCACGAGCATACTACATGTCACTATGACATGTAGCGAGCGAAGTAATTATGAATAAAATTCTGCCCAACTATATTTTGCCGCAGACACTTTTTGAGTGAGTTGTGCAACTATGTAGTTAGTTTATTGTTTAACGTATTTCATTTTGCTACTAATAAGTTAGTAGATAAAAAGATGTTATGAATATTTTTTTCTAAATAACGTTTCCTGCTTCAACGGGCGAGTAGCAAGCGAGATAGCCCTCATAATATTAGCAAACTTCTACTAGAGTACTATTTTTTTACATTAGTACGAGTGTCGTACAAAATAATGTCCATCATCATCATCAGCCCATCGAGGAGCACGAGCATACCCGTATAGGGTGATTAGGCCTTAGTCGTGCACGCGGGCCCACTGCGGGTTGGACGTGGCGTGTGCAGGATTCCTCAGGATGTTTTCCTTCACCGTAAGAGCGTCGAATTTTCTATTGTATATGGGTATTACAATCCACAATACTAGACAAAACTTTCCATTTAGTACTGTGTCAGATTTTGTACTCAGAAATATTCACTTAGCTATATACTTAGCATGTTTCATAACTAGGCCAATTATAACCTTCAGTTTACATCACTGAGGGTCTAAACATTTACCTCTTATCATTTTTGGAATATTGTCAATTTGCAAAGAAACAGGTCACTTACTTTGTTTTTTGACAAGTTTGTGTGAATTTTGCTATTTGCTTTGTAAATTTCAAGTGCTAAAATCACACTCTGTGGTGAAAGCTAAAGAACCATATTTCCTAATAATTCCACCACAAGCCTATTATTAGTGCGCAGTCTGTAATTATTTACAGCTGTCTATTCACGGAATTAACACAATGACTTCATTATATTAATACCACAGAATCATGTTATTACTAACTAAAACAAATATTATCGAATGATTAATCTATGTTTACGTGAGCACAGCGACTGTTTGTGGTTACAACTTGGCGTCAAAATACGCTGTATTGGTCTATTAAGCTATCCTTAAGTCAATAATTGTTACTTGACAATAATGTTTATTGAATACAAATGTTCACCAAGTATAACATAACGGGTTTGTTTATGGATAATACTCGCACAAAGAGGACAATGTACAAGGAAGGCGCCGAAGAAAATACGACTGAACTTTATTGATTCGAAACTGACGAGTGTAATTATTTACTGATAATATAGTCAATTCTAATGCACCTTATAACAAACATGGTCTCTTACTTTTAAATTAATTCATTATCATCATCATCATTACAGCCTAATTATGTCCACTGCTGAACGAAGGCCTCCCCTAATGATTTCCACGCGGACCGATCCCTTGCAGTTGACATCCATCTTCTACCCGCCACCTTGACCAGATCATCCGTCCATCTGGTTGGGGTTCGGCCTACGCTTCGCTTTCCGTTACGTGGACGCCACTCGAGAACCTTTCCGCCCCATCGGCCATCGGTTCTACGCACTATGATTGTGCCCTGCCCACTGCCACTGCAACTTGAGGATATCCTCGTTTCGGATTTTATCGCGTTGGGAGACACCTAACATAGCCCTTTCCATAGCACGCTGAGCAACCTTGAGTCTATTCAAGAGGCCCTTAGTGAGCGAGCACGTTTCGCTTCCGTATGTCATAACTGGCAACACACACTGGTCAAAGACCTTCGTCTTGAGACACTGGGGTATCTTGGACGAAAAGATCTGCCTTAACTTCCCGAACGCTGCTCATCCTAATTGGATTCGACGAGAAACCTCCGTCTCGAAGTTGGACCTACCCATTTGGACTACCTGTCCCAGGTACACATATTCGTCTACAACTTCGAGGACAGAACTTTCTACTGACATCGGTATAGGTACGACATGGGCATTAGACATGACTTTCGTCTTGTCCATGTTCATTTTAAGACCCACCTGTTGAGAAGCTCGTCTAGGGTTTCGAGCATAGTGCTTAAATCCTCCATGGATTCTGCCATGACTACTAATCATCGGCAAATCGAAGATGAGTGATGTACTCGCCATTGACGTTGATGCCAAGTCCTTTCCAATCGAGCAGCTTAAACATATCTTCCAACGCAACTGTGAACAGTTTCGGAGATATAACGTCTCCCTGTCTCACTTCGGTGCAATTGGATAGGTTGTGTAAGCTTTTCATGCACACGGACTGACATAGTAGCGCTCTCGTACAGACATCTCAATACTTCGATATAGCGAAAGTCAATATGGCACCGTTGGAGGGCCTGAAGCACAGCCCAAGTCTCGATCGAATCAAAGGCTTTCTCATAGTCCACAAACGCCAAGCATAATGGCCGGTTATACTCTCTAGTCTTCTGTATAACCTGCCGCAGCGTATGTATGTGGTCTATGGTGCTGAAGCCTTTGCGGAACCCGGCTTGTTCGGGGGGCTGGAAATCATCAAACCTACGCGCGAGACGGTTCGTAATGACTTTGGAGAACAACTTGTAAATGTTGTTCAATAGCGTGATGGGTCTATAATTCTTCAGAAAGGTTGTGTCGCCTTTTTTAAAGAAAAGCACCCTCACGGATCACGGAATTAAAGAGCTTCTGGAGGGTCTTAATCACTGGCGTGCCACCTGCTTTCAAAAGCTCTGCGGTAATTCCGTCTTCTCCGGGGGGCCTTGTTTCGCTTAAGTTGTTTCAGAGCCATCCTAATTTCGCTCAAGGTGATTTCCGGAATATCCTCAGATAAATGTCGGGTTAACTTAGCTCTCGGGTCTTCGGCTAAGCTTGAAGCGGGAATCTGTGTAGCGGTATATAACTCGCTGTAAAACTTCTCAATCTCCCTCAAAATCTCTGGTTTGGATGAGACTACATTTCCACTGTTAGTCTTCAGACTAGTCAGCTTAAATTAATTACTTTTTGTTAATTCATTTCGATAAAATATATTAATAAAATAAATCTACAAAATACTTACTTTCCAGCCTCAAACTATAAAACTCAAAAGGTCAGAGACTCAAACTAATTCAAAATAGGTTTTAATAAAATATTTACAATAGGAATTTATAAAATCCACAGGATCATTCTTATCGGATATTAGTATCTAATTAGAGATATGAATTATTATCAATAACCAATACATCTTGAAAACTAATTAGACTTATAAGATTCCGTGACTATATTCTGCTAAAGAATCCAGAATCCGTGTGAACGAAGATGTTGGACCTTGTGTAACTGCATTGTTGTTCATATGAAAATACGTAAATATATTCATATACTTCTTCACTGAAGATTCAATTACACATTTACAGTACTGAAGAATCTTCAGTTCTTTAAATCTTACAAGAACTTATTAAAATTTACGCTTTATCATATTCGAGGCTTAAGCCTAAAAAGCCTACCTGAACTATAGCGGTAGTTTAAAATAACCAACTAACGAAACTTAATGCCGTGCCAGTACAGAATTGATAGCTCACAAGTAACGAAAAATATATATTACAAACATAACAATATCAAATAATATTAATATTTTCATTTGACATTTTTGTTGAAGGAATATTTGTTCAATTAATACTACCCTAGTCGTTCAATGAGTTACCCTAAGTAAGCGCAAGTATGAAATTGTTTAACCTAAAAATTATTGATATATTTAGCACAGACCACAAGATTCAGGCATATTACTTTCGAAACACATATTTTATCCAGCAAGAATCAGCTAACTAATTACATGAAAATAAGACCATTTACAAATCCAGCTCAATAATTGCTCGTCAGATCAATAAAGTGGTTTCAATGAAAATATAAATTGTCCGATCTTACGGATTGGCCTGACTTATCTCGCCCATCTTTATTGACATAACAAACAGCCAATTAGAGTAGTCTACACAAGTTTCATTGTCGGCGTAAACGATAACAAAACTTAAAGTTTACATACATAATTACACTATGATGATAATACGAACGGCGTGTTTGTACCAATTTATTTTATCTTCGCAATCATTGCTTGAAATTATTATTTTGCTAGCTCATGTTTATATTCGTCTACCAATTGGATACTTTTTTCTAATAAGACCATGATATTGCTTATTGCTTGTCAAATGCAATGACTTGTGGGTTTACAACTTTAGGAGACAGAATGTTTGATAACAAGTGACGATTAGACAAAAATTACCAAAAAAACATAACCATTGTCGTGCTTAACTGCTCATGCTTAAGACATAAATCTATTATACCTGCAAATATTTGATACTAGCTTACTACTAGCTCTATTGTCTTTGATAATGTAAATTCTCTCTGTAATTTTCTGTCTTTTGACACTCTTTTGTTATAGGTAAGACTCCGTCCATATTTTTTTTACTTACAGGTACAGATTTAACTTTTTAACAACTAAAGCACTTGAAGTTCTAATGAAAGACTTGCAAAAGGATTTCTTAAAAAGCCTCTTTAATTCTCCTTTTGAGATCGAGATACATGAGCGCTTTGTATGAAAATATTCAGCATTTTAGCTTTGAATATTAAGCAAGGAATAAATCACTTGAATGTAAAGCACATGTGCGAGTAACGGCTTGTAAGCGTATATAGTGAATGCCAACTGAAACTGAAAAAGTTACTAGTGGCTTTTATTTTGATGCTAAATTTTGAGTTAATTTAATAAATATTATTTTGAGCAATGATTAATTCATAAAATTAATTTTCCTGGTCAGACAAATTAATAAACTTTTCTCTCAGAAAATTAATAAATTTTCCCAGACACAGCATGTAAATCTCACATTTGCCCATTTAAAATTTTAGCAAAAAATTTTTTTTTTTACAAATGTTATAATATTATTAATATACTTTTATGCAATCCATACTACCCATTCATATATATATACCTCAGATATGAACACCCACTGTTTTGTGGCAGGAATTCCGTTCCTTTGCTTTTCTTGTCAGTTCCTTGCTTCCTTTCCTCTAGCGACTCAAAGTTAGTTTGCCTACTACGATTCCTTACTTTTACTTGATGTTACCAAATACAAGAATCTGATATTTGCTTGTACAATACAGTTTACTGCCGACATAGGTCTTCCTCATTCTGCGCTAGATATTCCAGTCCTTTGCTCTTCAAATCCAGCCTCCACCTTTCACAAGACGTCGATCCGTAGGACCGTAGGTCGTCCCCGGCTATGCTTTTTTATTATAGAAGTGTACAGGACAATAAGGACCATCACGTGATGGTAAGTGATACGTCTGACCATAACAGCGGCATTGAAGGAGACCAACAACTGATAGACAGTTATTATCTGTCAGTGCGCATTGCGCCTGACACCAGAGACTACAGAAGGAAGGTATCTTATACCCGGTAATTTCACTAGCTACAGTGCCCTTATCCGAAAGACAAAAGTGCATAACACTCCTGTTTCACGGGACGATATCTGGCAGTTCTAGTATTGCGATGGTATAGGTAGTTAGGTAGCCCTAGACTCAGTATCGACTCTACCACCTAGTAAACTGTGCTTGCTTAGGCACATACTCCACTCCTGAAGTCGCCTTGTCCAATGACCTTCGGTTTTGCGACAAACGTGACCAGTCCACTGCCGAATTGATTTGATAATGCGGCGAGCTATATCCGTAACTAAGTTTTCTCACAAATATTATTTTTGATTTACTACGAGCATAGCTCTGACTATTGCCCGTTGAGTGACTTTAAAATTGGAACCAATCCTGCAGTCAGTATCTTACCTATGTATGTTAGCATTTGTAGGACGCATTGTTCGAAGACATTCGTCTTTAACCATAGCANCATTTGATCTACACTACCAGTGTAGCTCTTCTAGTGCAGCAATTTTATCGATTGTGCCTTCCATACCTTTTGGCAACTGAGATTCTAAGATGATATTTCTCTTGCCTTGAACCTTCATTGTAGCTGTGGTGACAGCTTCACCATAATTATTGTAAGCTCTGCATAAGTATTCTCCTGAGTCCTCTGGTTGTTGGAGAAATTTCTAAAATAACGAACCCAAAGTCACAGAACGTCCTAAACCTGGATCCAGCTTTAAGTGATTTGCCATTCCAGTACCATCCACCTAAAAGAACATATTATATATTTAATAAATTAGTTTTTATTGGACCTGTTTAAAGCGTGTTAAAGTCTTTCTTATTTAGTTTGACTTACTTTAAGGTTGGGGTCATCAGTTGGTGTAAGGCGTGCTTCAAAGTGAGCATTTTCACCTTCTCTAAGTTATCAATGTTAGAAAGGGGAACTGTGAAGACAGGGGCCTTTCCTCTTTCCTCCTCAACGGTGGTGTCCTTTCTGCGAACCATTGAGTCCTCTAATGTTTGCAATTTCTCTAAACCACCTTCCATGCCCTGTAAAAAAATGTCACGTTTAGCATAGTCAAAATGTGGTATTATTTTGATTTTATAAAAAGATCAAAGATATGATAATTATGTTTAATAATCCAACAACTTTGTACTAATTTATCTCTCAGATTGTGTACATACCCGCGGGAGTTGCGAGTCCAAGATCAATTTTCCTTCGACATGCATTTTAGTGAAGCTTTCGTAGAATCTTGGCCTAGTTTATTAGTTCGCCACGCATTCATAAACGCCAGAATTTTCTTCGTAACAGTACAATATGTCCAATATGACAATTCCAAAGTCGTGGAATGTCCGTACCTGTGTCCGTGGGGCAATTTCTTGCCGTTATAGAACATCTACTTTGAGATCAGGGTCATCAACCGGTATCAACCTAGCTTCAAGTGTGCACTTTGACCTTCAACTAACTTGGTAACATCTTGAATCTGGGTCAAGAACTTCGGTGTGTTCAGCTGAAGCTGCTTGCGGTGTTTGTTGTTGGACACCTTGTAAGCTCTCAAGTTCCTTATTTTTGCTAAGGAGTCGGCTGTATGTCAACTGAGTTCTACCAAATAGCAATTCTAGTAGCCTTGTTTGTGTCGCACATTTTGTTTATAGGCTCGGCAAACATAGTTCACCTGTTGTATCGTGTGTAAGCGATGTCCTTACAACAAACAGAAGTGGATACGGTTTTTATTCTCGTCGAGTGGCGAAGAGGTTGTCCGTTATATGGTATCATTTCGTATCTGGATCATCACAGGAATAACTGGTTCAAAAGTGAGCTGATTGGCCGTTCTGTGAGACCTTCATACTTTTGAATATGCGTAGTGTTTAGGCTTCTGACCCTTGCTCTTAAAGCACTCTAGTTTACACTTATTTCAGCTTGGCCCCCATGTGTTGCCGCGACAGAGTAAATTCCTGCCTGATCGGTAGTCTTTGTACCCAGTTTTCGAGAACAACCATACCAAACGCGTAAACTGTTTTAATTCGGTGACTTGCTTCAATAGTTTTTCCATTGTAGAACCATTCAATAACCATGCTTTGATCCCCAGTCGGGATCAAAGACGCTTCGTAATGGGCGATTTGACCTTCACTGATATCTACAATGTCTTTGAATACAGTAGTAAATTCAGGTGCTCTTCCAGAGTCATCATCAGGTCCTTGGCCAGGTTCTCTACGCAGGGAATCTTCGAGATTTTGGATCTTCTCCAACCCCTCGGTACCTTTGGGATGTTGAGTTCGTTCAATGAGGTTCTCCTTGCTGGAACAAAATACAGTAGAGGAAGTAAACGCTTCACCTCTCTTGTTATAGGCCTTGCAAGTATATATTCCGCTATCTCTTTCATAAACATCTGTCACGTCAAATGTTACGAAACCAAAGTCGCTTGTGACTTTGAATCGCGCACCTTGTTCTAAAACTTTACCATTAAAATACCACTCAATTTTCAAATCTGGGTCGTTCTTTGGCTCCACTTGGCCTTCAAAGTGAAGCGCTTGACCTTCAACTAAAGAATGTTCAGGTGCAATTGGTACAATCCATTCTGGTTTCGGATATTCTGCATCAGGAACGGACGGTCTTCTTCCCTTCGACAGTCTTGCTTCTTCTGCCTGTTCTACTGCTTCCAATCCAGCTTTTCCTTGAGGATGTTGGGTATCGAAATAGATATGTTTGTCACCAGTGCATCTAAGAGAGCCGGAGGTGGTAGCAGATCCCTTGCTGTTTGTCGCTTTGCAAGTGTATATTCCTGAATCTTCTTCGTAAGTGTGAGTTATATCTAAAGATACATAGCTGAAATCGTGTGTGCTCTTGTATCTTGTTCCAGATGGTAGAGGCTGGTTATTGAAGAACCACTCAATTTTTAGAGTAGGATCTCTTGACGGTTCTACATTGCATTCGAAATGTATGTTGTCACCCTCCTTGCATAAAATGTTATTAAGGTGAGAAATAAATACGGGTGTTTCGTACATTGGTTCTGGTGATTCAGGCTTAGTAGGCTTAGGCTGTTCTAGGGCACCAATTCTGTCTAATGACTCCGGATGCAATGAATCTCCAAGAAGCCAGTGTCGGTCTTCAATCTTAATAGACGCCGTTGAGACAGCTTCACCCATCAAGTTAGTCGCTTTGCATGTGTAAATACCAGAATCATCAATTCTTAATCCATTGATAGAGAGTGTTACCAAACCGAAGTCAAATGTGCTCTTTATTCTTGATCCTGTAGTAAGAGAAACGCCATTCTTAAACCACTCAATACGTAAGTTGGGATCTGTTCTGGGTTCGACTTGAGCTTCCAAATAGACGTGTTGGCCTTCAACGAGTTTATCGTAGCTCTTAAGATGTGTAGTAAAGATAGGTGCTTGTTGGACTCCAGTATCTATAAACATCTCTGGCACTTTGTTCATTGCCGCTTCTTTCATTTGTATTTGCTCCCAAGATTCGGGCCTCACAGCTGAATCAACGATTGTTGATTTTGTTTTTACTTTAAGTGCCGTGGATGATACAGTGCTGCCGGCTCTGTTTATAGCTTTGCACATGTAGACACCGGCATCATTAGCTACGACGGAATTTATGTCGAGCGTAACAAATCCAAAGTCATGTGTTGTGCGGAATCTGGAACCTAAAACAAAAGAATTACAGATATTTATTTCTTTATTAGCTTTCAAGAATATCGGAAAAATAACAAAACAAATAGTTTTTTATACATACCCATCTTTAGCTCTACGCCATTGATGTACCATTCAAATCGAAGACTAGGGTCGCCTACGGGTACAACGCGTGCTTCGTAGTGTGCATGTTGGCCCTCCCATAATTCGGAGGGACCTGTCAATACTTGGGTGAATATGGGCTTTTCAAATTCACGGTCAGGCTCTTCTGCCCTTGGGTTGCGGTGCCTCCAGTTGTTGGATTTTCTTCATTCCCTCTGGATGTTGCGAATCGAATTGAATAGCTGCTTTCGCTATTAACAAAGAAACATGATACGTATTAATACAATGGGCTGATGATGGATATATAAACATTTATATGAATCAAGTAATAAGAAATCATACTTACTTTTGATTCGCATTGCGGCTGTCGTTACTGCCTCTCCTAACAAGTTAGAAGCTCTACACATATAAACACCTTCATCTTCGTCACGGACGTGGGTAATGGTCATGGAAACATAACCGAAGTCATGTGTCTTTGTGATTCTGGAGCTATCTTCGATAAGCTTTTCATTCCTAAACCCACTCAACTTTGAGTGTAGGATCACCAACTGGAATGAGTCTGCAGTCAAAGTGCGCAGTTTGACCCTCTTGTATATTATCAATATTTTGCAGAGGTTGAGTAAATACAGGCCTTTGCCTTGTTACCGGTTCCGGAATTTCAGGACGCTTAAATGGTTCCGCTAATTCTAGCTCTCGGATCTTCTCTAAGCCTTCAGGACGTTGAGATTCCGATATGATACTACCTTTTGCGGTTACTGTCATGGATATCGAGGAAGTGCACTGTCCTAGGGCATTGATGGCCTTCACGGAATATTCACCAGCATCTTCGGGAACACAGTGCTGAATATCCAATGACACGTAACCAAAATCAAAAGTGATATGGAACCGTGCGGCAGATTGCAGGGCTTTACCGTTATGGTAAAATTCAATGCGCAGATTAGGATCTTGCACAGGTTCAACCTGGCATTCGAAGTGAGCTGTTTTTCCTTCGAAAACGTGTGTCGTTCCTCGAAGTTCAGTAACAAACCTAGGTGGACTTATTTTAGGCTCTTCAATTTCCATTCTGGTGTGTGTCCTTGCGCTTCTAACTGTCTTATTTTCTCAAGTCCATTCGGATGTTGTGTTTCCAAAATTATGCTCCTATGCCCTGATAAAGTCAAATTTATAGTTAATTATTTTATACAATTTTAATTTACAAAATAAGTAGTTGTGCTTTTTAATTGACAAGACTTACCTGCAACCTTCAACGTGCATGTGTTGACTGCTTCACCGAGCTTGTTGGTAGCCTTGCACATATATGTTCCAGAGTCTTCAGCATAGGCATATAATATATCTAACGCAACATACCCAAAGTCATGGGTCGTTCTGTACCTATGTCCTGCTCTGATCTTTTGTCCGTTTAGGAACCATTCAATCTTCAAATCAGGGTCATTGATCGGTTCAACCCGACATTCGAAGTGAGCTCGGTCGCTTTCTTTTAAGTTCTCAAGACTTGTTAAAGCCGTCAAGAATACAGGCCTTTGTCCAGGTTTTTCTTCTTCAACTGCTTTGGGTCTCTCAAATCTTTCTAATTCTTGGATTTCTTAAGTCTCTGTTCATCCAATGTATCTAGATAAAGTCCAGATTTCGCTAAAAAGAGAAAATGATATTTGCAAATAAATAAACTAAATATTACGTTCAAGTAATAATAAATTTTATAAGGATTTGATACTTACCATCAACTTTCACAGAACTGGTAGTAACAGCTTCTCCAACTGCATTTGTGGCTTTGCACATGTAAGTACCAGTATCCTCACCGTACGCGTATAAAATATCTAAAGCACATAACCGAAGTCATACGTTGTTTTGAAACGATGGCCTTGTTGTACAGGCCTACCGTTACAGTACCACTCAACGCGCATTGTTGGATCATTGACAGGAGTCAACGTAGCTTCCAAGTGGACGGGTTTTCCTTCTGCTACTTGAGCGTTCTTCAGCGGTCTGCCAAACTGAGGTTTCTCAGCTACAAAGCTCTCATCGCGCAACTTTCCTGTATCTACTGTCATCTTCAAGATATTGAATTTTCTCGAGTGCACTCTCGTGTTGTGTGTCTCTGATAATAGATTCTTTGGCTATAAAAGTAATAATTCAAGTTAATATATACATTTTTAATAATAAAACAGATATATAAGGCTCATACAATGTTTGGTTTAAAAACTTACATTGAACGTTCAGCTTTATTGAAGACGTTGCTTGACCTAAGTTGTTAATGACTTTGCAAGTGTATTCTCCAGAGTCTTCACCATATACTGTGAGAATGTCAAGAGCAGCAAACCCGAAGTCGTAGGCGGTACGGTATCGGTGTCCACTTTGTAACACTTTTCCATTAAAGTACCACTCAACGCGCATGTTAGGATCGGGTAAGGCTCAATGCGGCATTCATAGTGAGCGCTCTGGCCTTCAACTAATCTCGATGGTCCATTCAGTTGAGTAATAAACCTTGGAGCTTGATTGACTGCAATTTCAACATCTTCTCTGCGAGCGTAACGTGACGAGTCTTCAAGCTGTTGAATCTTTTCCAGTGCGGTTTCATGCTGAGACTCCAACTGCAATGATGCTTTTGCTGCAAAGAAATGTATGTCAGTTTGAAAAATGTTTTATTTTTTAGCGAAATAAGAATGAAAGAACAATATTATATATTTGTATTTTCTGTGTGATTAAATTTTTTATGACTTACATTGGACGAATAATGTAGATGATGTAACAGCTTCTCCCAGTTCATTGATAGCACGGCAGGTGTATGTGCCAGAGTCCTCCGGGTTCACATATTTCATGTTAAGCGCGACATATCCAAAGTCGTGCATCGTAGTTAGTCGGTTAGCTGGAAAAGTAAATAAATTCATTTTAACTACGTGTCAGTTATAATTTCAATGAATCTTTTTTGTAATGATACATACATGCTTCAATTGGTACGCCGTTGCGAAGCCATTCGACTCGAAGCTTAGGATCTCCTACAGGGATCAGCCTAGCTTCGAAGTGAGCTGCCTGATTTTCTGCAACCTTAATATCTTTCATAGGCAAAGTAAATACTGGAGCCTGTGTAGTGAAATCTTCTTGGGCACTGTGTCTTTGGTATCTGGATGTGTCTTCAAGCTGGTTCAATCTTGGCAATGCTCCCTCGTGGTGCGACTCTAAGTAAATTGATTTCTTAGAGTTAACAATAGCAATTCCAGATGTAACTGCTTCTCCTAAAGCATTAATAGCTCTGCAAGTGTATGTGCCCGAGTCTTCTGGTAGACATGACAAAATATCTAAGGCGACGAAACCAAAGTTGTTCGTTTCAGTGAATCTTGAACCACTCTTCAGAGGTTTGTTATTATGATACCATTCTACCTTCATAGTAGGATCTGATACTGGTATGAGTCTGCATTCGAAGTGAGCACGTTGCCCTTCTTTGATTTCAATATTCTTAAGCGATGTCGTGAAAATTGGCGCTTGAGTTGTGATTTCGTCAATGACATCAGATCTGCTGTACTTAGACCGGTCTTCAAGAACTTGAATTTGTTCCAAGCCAGCTTCATTTTGAGTTCCTCTTACGATATCAGCTGTTCCTCTGCACGTCAACCTGCAGCTAACTTCATCACTTCCAACTAGGTTTACTGCTCTGCATGTGTAAATACCAGAGTCTTCTGCGATTAGATCTATAATGTCTAAAGCAACGTAACCAAAATCGTGTATTGGCCTAAATCTATGGCCTATTGTAACGGGTTGACCATTTTTGAACCACTCGACTTTAAGATTCGAGTCTGTTACCGGTTCAAGCTTACATTCAAAATGGACATGATGTCCTTCAACGACATTTTCAATTGACTTTGGTTTTGTAACAAAATGAGGCTTGATATTTACTGACTCGTCAACTACCTCTGATTTCTTGTAACGTGAAGTGTCTTCAAGATATTGTATCTTTTCAAGACCGGATGGGTGCTGAGAATCGAAAATTAAATCTTTTTTAGCAATTACTCGCAATGCACACGATGTCACAGCTTCTCCCAGTTGGTTTGTAGCTTGGCAAGTGTACACACCAGAGTCTTCTGGGTATACACTCAAAAGATCTAGCGCTACGTAATCAAACTCGTAAGCAGGTCTAAACCTATGGCCCGTTTTAATAGGCCTTCCATTGCAGAACCATTCCACTCGCATGGTTTGGTCGCCTACAGGTTGCAGCCTACATTCAAGGTGCACATTAGTACCTTCTACAGTCTCGACATTATGAAGTGCTCTTGAAAATTGAGGGGCTTGCATTACTGTAATATCTTCCTGAACTTGCCTGCGTCGGCTAGCTGCATCTTCGAGCATTTGTATTTGTTCAACTGCTTGCTCATTCAAAGTATCGGTTACAATATCTGATTTCTCGATTACGCGAACCATAGCTGATGTGTGGGCTGAGCCAAGATGATTTACAGCCCTAGCGGTGTACTCTCCTGAGTCTACGGATGTAGCATGGATGATATCTAAAGCTACAAAACCGAAATCGTAGTAGGTTCTGAAACGGGATCCAACTGTGACAGCTCTGCCATTGTGGAACCACTCAACTCTCATTGTGGGGTCACCCATGGGTTCAAGACGACATTCAAGATGAATGTTTTTACCTTCAGACACAGGTTTTGGGTCTGATAGTGGCTGAACAAACACTGGTTTTGATTTCGATATTTCTTCAATCACATACATGGGCTCCACAAATTTGGATTCTTCGATGTGTTTTGTTTTTTCATATAATCCTCGGTGGATACTTGATGTGTCAATGCTAGATCGTGCTGCAAAAAAATATATTTCATTAAGTTTTAATATTCGTATCTAACTTTATTGTATTACAAGTCATGCATGTTAATAAAATTATTTTAACTTACTTTCAACAGTCATAGAGGCACTCAATTGCGCTTCTCCAGCTGCATTGCGGGCCACTACGGTATAAACGCCGGTATCCTCAGCGCGTACGCTTGAAATATCTAATGCTACATAACCGAAATCATGGTAAGTCTGAATACGGTTGGCTGTCTTGATTTGTTTTCCATTGAAATACCATTCGACAGTCATGGTCAGGTCACTCTGTGGTTCTACTCTTGCCTCAAAATGAGCTGCCTGACCTTCAACAATTTTGTTAGTACCTTTCAGTGGTCCAAGGAAGCGTGGTTTTTGGGTAACCTTTACTTCTTCTTCAGCTCGTCGCATATATCTGCTAGAATCTTCCAAATGTATCTTTTCGAGACCACCAGGTGCTGGACTCGGCAACAATATCTTTTTTATGACTATAGTTAGCTTGGCACTGGTAGTAGCTTGGCCTAAAGCATTATATGCTCTGCATGTGTAGTGGCCAACATCGTAACCGTCACTGATTTTATAGTAAGTGCTACATAGCCAAAGTTGAAAATGTTGTAATTCTAGAACTCGCCTCAACTGGGCGTCCATCCTTCAACCATTCCACTTTAGAGTGGAGTCGCCAACTGGTTCAAGACGAGCTTCAAAGTGCGCAAAACCGCCTTCTTAATGTTGATTTGATCCCTAATAGGTGTCTTGAACTCAGGTTTTTGTACTTTCCGGGATCTCTTGGTAGTATTTCTGGTGTTGCTGTTGTTGGTATGCTTCTAACTGCTCAGTCTTCTCAATGTATCGTCGCTGTTCTGGAATTCCGAGGTCAGCAGTGACAGTGCTCCTGGCTGCTACCTTAATAGAAGCGGTACTGACGGCTTCACCTAACTTATTCACAGCTCTCACTGTATACGAACCTGCATCTTCAGCCCGTAGGTGCATGATGTTAAGGGAGACGTAACCGAAGTTGAGATTGACGTGATTCGCGAGCTAGCTGTAATGGGCCGACCGTCTTGTACCACTCTACCCTCATAGTAGGATCACTAACAGGTGTGAGTTGAGCTTCGAAGTGGGCATTTCTTCCCTCTTGAAGTTCACCAAGATCTTGCAGAGGCCTAATAAATTGCGGCCTCTGAGAAGACTGCTCCTCGATTGACTCTTGGTGTTGATATCTGGAATAGTCTTCTAGCTGTTGAATATATTGCAAGCTTTCTGGATGCTGACTAGTCCTTTCAATGGTAGCCCGTGGCGTGACTTGTAAGACCGCTTTGGTTTCAGCCACACCGGTGGCACTCACTGCGCGGCAAGTGTATTCGCCACTATCTTGGATGTTAAGACTGAGCATATCTAGGGAAATGTACCCAAATCGGAATATTGAAGTAAACCTTGAACCTGTAATAAAAAAATTTTTTTTTTAGTTTATTCAGTATTATTAATATATAACCAATATTTATTCAACTAATACTTACTGGCTTCGATACTTTGGCCATTCTTTAACCATTCTATCTTCATCGTTGGATCGCCAACAGGCTCTATCCTCGTCTCAAAGTGTATTTTGCCACCTTCCATTTGCGTAACGCTTTTAAGTGGCACAATAAACTGTGGCGGAGGATAGACGCGATCCTCCTCACCTGGAGGGATGTAAGGTCTTGCCCTTTCCACGTGCCTCAAATATATGATTTCTGGACCAGGGGCAGGCCTGTAACAACAAATTTCAATATTACATAAAACGTGCAAAACTTAAAAAAAATATATCAATTTGTTACGAACTATACATAATACTCACTCTGGCTCAATGATTTTAGTAGGCCGCGGTAGGTGAAGACGTTTCTGTTCAGGCGGAGGCTCTTTCGGCACTTCGACGTAGAGCCTCGCCCGAGTGGCGGTGGAGCCTGCAACGTTCTGGGCCGTGCACTGGTACCATGCCGCATCCGACGCCTTGGCTCGTGGTATGTCCAGCGTTGAGGCCCCACCATCGGTATTGATTCGTAACTCTGGATTGGGTATAATGGGCACGCCATCCTTCTGCCATGTGATTCGTGGCGTAGGGGTGCCCACGGCGCGAGCATTCAGCGCCACGGGCTCACCTTCCCGAACATTCAACGTGCTAAAGCGCTCCACAAATTTAGGGGCGACCACCTGCTCCTTTTCAATGACGTTCAGTCTGCACTGGAACGAGGCTTCGCCGGTTTTGTTGCGCGCTATGCACGTCACTACGCCACTATCACTGAGATCGACGTTTGTAATCATAAGCGCATGATTACCAGATTCGTTTACTAATATCTTATGATTATAATCGTCTCGGATTTGCCTATCGTTAATGAACCACGTGACTTCTGGATAAGGTCTGCCAGTAACGCGGCAATCGAATCGCGTCATTTTGCCTTCCGTGATATCACGGTCCTGGCAGACTTTAATAAATTGCGGAGCGAGAGCTTTTTCGACCACTTCTACTCTTTCTTCTATTCCTGTTTGCTGGCTATCCATATATTGTGATTTGTGATCTTGCACATAAGTTTCTTGAGGAGATTCTACAGCTAAGTATGCCGAGGTGACAACGCAGCCGTTGGGGTTTTCAGCTAATAATGTGTAGTGACCGCTATCAGACTTTTGTGTATTCCTTACCCTAAGTGTCGTTTGATTTTGTGTCGTTACGATTTCGTGCTTGTTCGAGTTGACTATCCTCTGCCCGTTCTTAAACCACGACACCCGCGGTCTGGGATTACCCGACAATTGCACTTGGAACTGAGCATCAGCGCCTTCTTGTAGTTTGGAGTTTCTCGGTTTCTGCGCAATCTTCGGCGGTGAGACGCCACCGAGAGATCTATCGATTTGTGTGCTAATTTGAATGTCAGATTCACCCACGTACCGCTTTGTGATCGTTTCTCGGAAGGAGACTTCCCTTAACAGTCTGTATTCGAATGTGTCTACTTTGAAGTCTTCGTTGGAGGAATAGTCAGCACCATTGGTGTAAGCGACTTTTTGTGTTTGGCGGGTCTGTTCTGAGGTGTAACCCTGAGTGCCGTAGGACTTGTGTTCGACGCTTTCGCTGAGGTGACGATAGCTTTGCTGCTGTGAAGAGTGTTGAGCTGGCACGGGCACTCCCTCTGGTTGGATGTACACGGAACAGATCGCTTCGCCGTACTGGTTTCGCGCCGTGCACGTGTACTCTCCTTCATCACCAGGTCCGATCTGCTTGATCAACAGAGAAACATCTCCAGTCTGCTCGTTGTAACTCATGCTGTATTTGTTACACTCCACCAGAGGTGCCTTCTTTCTTGTCCACGAAACAACAGGTGTGGGGTTTCCTCTGAGCTTCCCTTCAAACTTCGCGTTGCCACCTTGAGCGAAACGTGCGTTTTTGAAGATCTGCTCGAAAATGGGCGGTGACGGGTCGCCAGGCTTGCCTGACGCGATGGGCAGATTGCCGCCTGTGCTTTCAACTGTAACAAAATACATTAATTTAATTAAAATTACATTCTAGATCATGTTCATACGCTAGCAAAATGGACGGTATTTTAATAAATACCAGGTATCATATTCTTCATTGCCACCGCATA